>JAQZBX010106652.1:0-10727 GCA_029593785.1 Cabassous unicinctus
CTGCTCTGTAGCATAACCTACTTCAGTGGTTCTCAAACTTGAGCACATCTCAGAGCCTCCTGGAGGGTGACTGGGCCCCACGCGCAGAGTTTCTGATTCAGTAGATCTTCAGTGGAGTTGGAAAATGTTCATTTCTGACGAGTTCTCAGGAGATGCTGATCTCACTGGTCAGGGGGAAAACACTGAGAATCACTGGCCTAGTTCAGCTAGGAAAATCGGGGCCCTCTTACAAAATAAAGTTTATTTCTTAATTAGAGTGATAACAATGGACATGTAAAGTAAGAAATGAATATGAGATGTGAAAAAGGAAAAAGTTTTATCATTGATGTGGAGGTCATGGCCATCAGAAGTTCTGAGGGAGGGAAAGGGAAAAGTAGGTGCAATGTGGGGGCATTTTCAGGACATTGGAATTGTCCTGCATGACGTTGCAATGACAATTACAAGCCATTATGTATTTTGTCATAACTTACAAAATTGTGCAGGGCAGAGTGTAAACTATAATGTAAACTATAGGCCATGGTTAGTGGCAATGCTTCAACATGGGTTCATCAATTGTGACAAATGCGCCACACTAATGAGGGAGTTGCTAAAGTGGGAAAGTGTGGGATGGGGAGGGGATGGGGCAAATGGGAATCCCCTAGATTTTTTATGTAACATTTATGTAATCTAAAGTTTCTTTAAAATAAATACATTTTTTTTAAAAAAGGAAAAAGTTTTACATCTTATGTAATAATTAAATTATCTGGGGGCTAATTGTGGAAAAGAAGTCTCTATTTCTCCTAGATATTTTGAGCCTATCAAAATACATCCAGAAAGAGCCGGGTGTTTTTTGTCTCTTTTTGTCTAACTGATATATATCCTCACCTCTCCCCACCACACCTTTTGGAAAGTCATTTTCCTATCTCCAGTCTTCTCTCATAAGCTCTAACTTATGTGCCCATTAATATCAGTTTAACCTTTTAAAACTACAATGGCATTATCGTGTCAGGTGTATCCAACACTTGTTCAAGTTCTCATTGTTTATTGCTGGGAACAACTCAATAGTTTTCTTCCATACTCTCCTAACTAGTTTGCTCGCTTCCTTTGCCTTTAATTCCTCATACCTAAGAAGGGAAATGTGGAGAAATAGTCATATCTGTGGAATATTTGATGACCCTGGAGCACCTATACTGTCTGCAAGGAATTGAGAGATGGCTGCTGCCTGACCTCAAAGTAGTGTAAAGTCAGAAGGGTCTTGTTTCTGCTAAGTAGACACTGACTTCTCAATATGTGAGAAGAGGGATATATCCAATACTTATAGTTAGCCTTTGTGATAAGTTTAAGGGAATGTACAACCAGTATTGGCACCTGACTCTGCACTGGTTTTTCATCAATAATTAAAATCATGGCTGTCTAGATTGCTGAGTCCTGAGGGTGGGATGCTGAGAGGAGGTGAGCTGTAGTGGGGGTTGATGGCCAAGGCAGGAATAGTCACTTAAAATATACTCTTCACACTGGGATGAATGCAATGGTACTTTCCAAGCAGAGTAGCTCCCGCTATGGTGATACACTCATCTTGATAAATAGAAGTTAGTCCTTCATCTTATGTTCTCAGGTAGTCATGCCTGGGACCTACGGAAGCACAGGGTACTGAAGCTAGCTTTGAGGTGCCATATTAAATGCCAACGATAGTACCTTACTTTGAAAGTGAAGAAAGTAAGACCTAGAGACTTGCTTACATAACACCCTTTGTTGCTTCCATCATTCTCTTAAATTTATCACATATGCTAACTATAGGTACTGGATATATTCTTCTTTGTGAAAATAAACAAAAGTACAGTACTTAGAACTGTCTATTCCCTCCCTCCATCAAATGTGTACACATTTTGCACAAATTGGTATACTCAACATTGTTTTTTATTCTTCTGTGTCAAATAATCCTCATCTATTGAAAATAAGGTCAACTATCTAGAGGTTGCCCAAATTTAAAAAAATCAATCAAAATGTCTTTGTAGAGCGTTTTTTATATGTTCAGTAAAGAAGAATGTAGTAAAGACATCTGTTATGGAGGTCAAAATGTTGAGTAACATTTTATGAAAGGATTAGGTTCTAAAATATACTCTCAGGGCTATAGTTAAATATAGTTAGAATTATTTTTGAAATATCTCTCAGAATCTTGTGAAATGTAGTCTACATGATTTTATATATATATTCATAATACAGAGTAAACTTTGCAACTCATTGAGTTAGTTCAAAGGAAGAAGCAAAAAGAAACGTGCAATTATCAGCACATTCAAACCATTCTTACTTTAAGATAGAGTTCACCCTATTATGTTTAATGTTAAATATTTATAAACTTAACAGATTTTAGTAGAATTTTTTGGTTGTGAAAATTAAATGAGATATTAGAATCTCATTTAAAATCCTGAATTAGATTCTAAAACCAGTCTAGGTAAACTGCTCCTAAGGTGTCATTCCAATGAGCCTGATGGAGTATATGAGACCAGTATACATAAACAATGAGATTCTAAAGGTTTAGAACTGGGACACTAATTATGTATTAAGTGGGAATACAGAGAATAAGAAGTCAGTGTTGACTGACATAACCATAGATTTGGGGGTGGGAGGACAGAAAATTCTCTATTGGTCTTTTGCATTTCTGCATGTCTTGTGAGCTAGGCACTGTCTGTGTTTGTTTCAAGGATGTCTGTAAAGTGAAGATCATTGGAAGATAGAATAGTGTTTCCCTGTAGAGCAAAGGAAAGGCATGGTTACTGCACAGTTTAATAAATTATAATGTTTTCCTTTGAAGCATATGGCAGGCATGCTCATTACTCATGATAAAAGTTTTGTTTTACCTAAACTCAAGGTTTTTCTCCTGTAATGCAACCCACTATTAAAACTCTTTGAATCACCCTGTGGAAACTGGGACTCAGAGAACTGGTGCAAAAAAACTCTGGCACTGCTAGTGCTGTGAGTAATAAATCATTATTGTTTCTGGCCAAAGGAGTCTTGTGTCTTCTGCCAACACCTATGAAATAGTAGTCAAGTTCATTCTTCAAGGAAATTCATGACTTAAATGGTTTAATGGAAGGTGAGAAGGCATTAGAGGTGGGGAACTTCATGGGCAAAGACAGAGAAGAGAATGAAAGATACATTTGAGAATCAGGGAATAATTGAGTGTTGATATTAGGGACTGTAGCAGTTTGATATTGTTTATGAATTCCAAAAATAGATATTGGATTATGTTTATAAACTGGTCTCTTCCTCTGGGCATATTAGACTATATTAACTTCAGAGGTTTCACTTTTGCTTGATTAAATTATGATCAGGGCTTTGATTGGGCCATTTCAGTAAGATGTTGAGTCTCTGCCTCCTTGGTGGGTGGGGACTCACAGAGAAAACTATACGGCAGAGGATTTAGTTGTAGTTTTGATCCTGGAGCCCAGGAAGTAAGCACACAGAGCAGCAGATATGTGAGGAAAGAGAGAGGGCTCTATTAGACATGGCAGAGGCCCTGGGAAAAGAGATGAGCTATTCACCTGAGAGTTTACAGCTGGCCTTGTGGAGGGAGCAGAGCAACTGAGCCCAGAGAGAAACAAGCCCTGGGAGAGAGACAAGACTTGTCCCAGCCTGAAGCTGAGATTGGAAGAAGCTGGGACCACAGAGCCTTGGGAGGAGGAAGAAGATTGAACCTTTGCAGACATCGCCCGCCATCTTGCATCCACATGTGACAACAGACTCTGGGTGAGAAAGTGCCTCTTATGACACCTTGAGTTGAACTCTTTAGGGCCTTGTGACTGTAAGCTTCTACCCCAAATAAATACCCTTTATAAAAGCCAACAGTTTTGTGATATTTTGCATCAGCCCCTTTGGCTGACTAACACAGGGACTAATGGGATGAAATTTTGGAAAGGTACACTTAGGTAGAGGTATTGTCATATAATGATCGTCACTCTTTCTTTGGAATCAGACCCTTTGGTGTTAAATCTTAATGCTCTGTGATCTTGGGCAAGCTACTTAACCTCTTTCAGTCCTGTATTGTAAAATGGGAATAATTAGTCCTACCTCATCGAGTTCTTGTGAGGATCAACAGAAATAATCATATATGTGCAGCTTTGTACCTTGCTTCTCGTACTTAGTAAGTATTCAATTAATGGTAGTTATTGCTACTATCACTATGAAGCAGAATATTAAGAAAAGTGCCTGTGGAGGTCCAATATTAAGAAAAATAGAAGTACAGAAAGGGTGCAAAGGCAAACAAAAATAATGCAGTTGGAACTATTATGTTTACCATTATTTAATATTACTTCTTTTATTATAGTCTTCTGATATACTGAGAAATGAAATTATAATTAAAGGAAAAATAAATAAAACGAAAGCATAATACAACCAAAACAAAACAAAAAAAAATTTGTCTTCCTACTTCATTATTTTTTTGTATTCTCACCAGACTTACATTATGTGTAGAAGCAGTGTGTCACTGAGGTATTTGTCCAAGGGCGGGTCCTCTTGCCCTGCCAGCATAATGAGTCCTTCTATGTGGAATCACAAGCTATAGATTCCATTTCCAGATCCTAGCTATACGGACTATCTGTGGAACATGCTATAGGAGTCTTCACTGTAGAAGCACAAACATCATTCTGTAACCAAACACAGACACAGTTTGGACCTCAAAGCAGAGGGATGGTGGGCTTCTTCTTCCCATGCAAGGGTGTGCTCCAGGGTCCCCCCAAACCTGTCTGTATCAAAGTTAACAGAATGACATCTCTGTTTGTGCATGGAACAGCCTGTCAATTGTATTGCTTCTAGGGGATGATGTTCCCTTCTAACTGTTCTCTTGGATAGAGGCTGCCAAGCCTTAGCAGGGTTTGTTGGCAAAGGGAGGACCATTTATAGCATCTAGCAGTTTTCAGAAGGGGATTTGTTATAACCAATGATTCTTTCAAGAGGCAGGTTTTTAGCTCACTGGCACTCTTAAGAAAATAAATGGAGATGATTGTGGGAAGATGTCAGAGTAAGGTCCAAAACAACTATTGAACTGGCAAGAGCTGTCTGAATCAGCTATTTTGAAACTCTGGTGTCTAGTGGAACACTGTACAGGATCCAGGAAGGAGTGGGAGGAAGAGGCTGGTAAATAGTAGTAAATACCAATGAATACCAGTGAATTCCAGCCTCCCTGCAGTGGCTATGATCCCCCAAACCTCAGCCTCACGTCAGGCAGCAGAGGGGACTGAAGCTTGGGCTCCTGGCACAGCTGGCTGATGTCAGAGTGGGACATAAAGACTTGGTCCTCCAAATTATGGGTATGTGTGACCTGATCGCTGATCACTGCTTTTGATTAGCTACGTTGGGTAGCTGGAAGACAGCTCTGAGGTCAGCAATTGTTCCATCCCAACTTGGACAAATGTTGCAGATGAATCTTAAAGAGATTAACCTTCTTCAAATTTCAGAAAACAATTAAAGGGCTGCATTAACTGGACAAGTGCTGAATCAAGAAAACACAGCCTCAAAAGCCATAGAAGACGTTTCTGGCATCCTTGCTGGCCCCTTCTCCACCCCTCCACAATGTAGGGTGGCAGGATACAAGGTCAACACGCAAAAATCAGTAATGTTTCTGTACATTAGTATTGAACTATCTGAAGAGGAAATCAGGGAAAATATTCCATTTACAATAGCAACAAAACACTCAAATACCTAGAAATCAATTTAACCAAAGAAATACAGGACTTGTATGCAGAGAACTACAAAATATTGCTAAAAGAAGTTAATGAAGAACTAAACAATTGGAAAGATATTCCGACTTTGTGGATTGGAAGACTAAATAATGCAAAGATGTCATTCCTACCCAAACTGATTCATAGATTCAGTGCAATATCAGTCAAAATTCCAACAGCTTACTTTACAGAAGTAGAAACGGCAATTACTGAATTCATCTGGAAGGGAAAGTGTACCTGAATAGTTAAAAGCATTCTAAAAAGAAGAACAACATGGAAGGAATTTCACTGACTGACCTTGAAATATATTACAAAACTAGAGTGGTCATCACAACATGCTAGTGGCCTAAAGATAGACAAACTGATCAGTGGAATAGTATTGAAAATCCAGAAATAAACCCTGGCCATTGGGTCTCTTCAACAAATGTTGCTGGGAGAACTGGATATTCATTACCAAAAGAATGAAAGAGGACCCCTATCTCACTCCCTATACAAGAACTCTAAATGAATCAAAGACCTAAATATAGACCCAGGACCTTAAACTACTAGAAATAAATGTAGGGGAACATCTTAAAAACATTGTAGTAGGTGGTGGTTTCTTGGACCTTACACCCAAAATACACACAACAAAAGAAAAAAAATAGATAAATGAGAACTTCTCAAAATTAAACACTTTTGTACCTCACAGGCCTTTGTCCAAAGGGTGAAAAGGCAGCCAGTTCAATGGGAGAAAATATTTGTAAATCACATTTCTCATAAGGTTTTACTATCCATGATATATAGGGAGATGAAACAACTCAAAATGAAAAAGACAAATGACATGGTTAAAAAATGGGCAAAAGACTTGAATAGGCATGTGTTCAAAGAAGAAATACAAGTAGCAAAAAACACACGAAAAAATGTTCAACATCACAAGTGATTAGGGAAATGAAAATCAAAACTATGAGATATCATTTCACACCTATTTGAATGGCCACTATTAAAAAGATAGAGAACTGCAAGTGCTGGAGAGGATGTGAAGCAATAGCAACGCTTATTCACTGTTGGTGGGAATGTAGAATGGTACGGCCACTGTGGAGGACTGCCTGACACTTCCTAAGAAAGTTGAATATAGACTTTCCATTTGACACAGTAATACTACTGCTAGGTGTATACACAGAAGAACTGAGAGCAGTGACAAGAACAGACATTTGCACACCAGTGTTCATTGCAGCATTAGCCACGATTGCCAATAGGTGGAAACAACAAAAGTGTCCATCACTGATGAAAGGATAAATACATTGTGGTGAGCACACATGATGGAATATCATGCAGCTGTAAGAAGAAATGAAGTAGTAAAGCATATAACAACATGGATGAACCTGGAGGACATTATGTTGAGTGAAGCAAGCCAGATGCAAAAGGACAAATTACTGTATGACTGTAATACTGTGAACTAAATATATTGTGTTCATGGAGTTACTAACTTGAATATAGGTCACTAGAAAATAGAATGAGGTTAGAGAATGGAAAGCTGAGGGGTAACTTGTGCAGAGTTGGTAAAAAAGGATGTGTGTTTATCTTTGGAAATGAATTGAAAAGGTGAAAGACCAACAATGCCTGTAACTATCAGTACTATTATGTGGGCATGACGGTAGTTTAAAGGGAAAGTCTAAGGTAATGTATATTACTGAAAGTAAAGATAAAAAATGTAACATGGAACTGTATAGCATAGTAAAACTGCCTGTGAAATATGAATATGGGTAAAATTACATATACAAAACCATTTTTCTTTGAAGCCAAACAAATGTATGTTAACACTACAAGATGTTAATATAAGACAAAACAAAACAAAACAAAACAAAAAACGACCACATTATGCTAAGTGAAAGAAACCAGACACAAAGTACTATATATTGTATGATTCCATTTATATAAAATGTAAATATAATCAATTTATAAAGATGAAGCTAGATGAGTGGTTATGTAGGGCTGGGGAAGGACTGCTAAGGGATGTGGAGTTTTTCTTTTTGGAGTAGTGAAATTGTTCTGAAATGTTTTGTGGTGATGAATGCACAACACTGTGATTATACTAAAAGTCATTGATTATACACTTTGGAAAGATCATATGATATACGAATGTATCTCAGTAAAACTGCTTGATAAATAAGTGATTGTCCAAGAATAGCCAGAAATAGCAGCTATGTACAGCAGGGGAAACATGCAGATATTGAGAGGGGAAGAATTTTCTTGTTTGTTTGTCTGGTTTTTTGTTTATTATTATTATTGAAATAATGAAATTGCTCTAATGATGACTGAGGTGATGAATGCACAACTATGTGATTATACCAAATACCATTGATTGTACACTTTGGATGAATTATGTGCTTTATTTACATACATCAAATTAAATTGATTTGTTTAAAATGTATACATATATATTCAGAAAGAAATGATAAGGGACTCAAAAAGGTACAATACAAAAATTCAAATAAATATGAAAGAAGGCATTAATGGATGAATTGAGGGTCAAAAGTGGTATAAGAATAACAAGGATAAAATAACAAAATGGCAAGAAAATCCTGCATTATCAGTAATTTACCAGTAGTTACTTTAAATTTAAATGGATTGAACTTCCCAGTCAAAAGTTAGAGATTGGCAGAATGTATTAAAAAGCATGACCCAACTAGATGCTGTTTACACTAAACTTACCTTAAATTCAAAGACATAAGGAAGCTGAAAGTGAAAGGATGGGAAAAAAATATATCATGCAAATAGTAACCAAAAGAGAACTTGGGTAGCTATACTAATGTCTATTAAAGTTGACGTTAAGTGAAAAACTGTTATGAGGGACAAAGAAGGTCACTACATCCTGATAAATAGTTTAATTCAACAATAAGACATAACAATTATGAATATATATGAACCTAACAGCAGAGTCCTAAACTATATGATGCAAATATTGACAGATTTGAAGGGAGAAATGGATAGCTCTGCATTAATAGTAGGAGTCTTCAATATATCACTTTCAATAACAAATAGAGCATCTAGAAAGAAGATCAATAAGGGAATTGAAGTCTTAAACAATACTCTAAACCAAATAGAACTAACAGACTTAAATAGAACACTCTTCAGCAGCAGAATGCATACTCTTCTCTACTATACTTGGATCATTTTCCAGGATTGACTATACATTATGTCACAAATCAAGTCTCAATACATTAAAAAATATTGAACTCATGCAATGTATCTTTTCCTGCCTCAATGGAATGAAGATAGAAATCAATAACGGAGAGAAAACAGGAAAATTCATAAATATGTGGAAATTTGCCACCATAGTCTTAAACAACCAATAGGTCAAAGGAGAAATCACAAGGAAAATTACGAAATATCTTGAGGTGAGTGAAAATGAAAACACACCATACCAAAACTTATGGAATGCAGAAGGCAGGGACAATTTATAGCTCTAAATGCAATATTAAAAAAAGAAGAAAGATCTCAAATAAGGGAATTAAACTCAAAACTGGAGGATGTAGAAAAATAAGAGCAATCTATACTCAAAGCAAGCAGAAGGCAGGAAATAACAAAGATTAGAGATCAATGAAATAGAGAGAAAAAAATAACCACATTAGAGAGAATCAACAGTACCAAAAGTTGGTTTTGAAAATAGATCAATAAAATTGGCAAACCTTCATCTTTACTGACAAAAAAAAAGAAGAGAAAGGACACAACTAAAATCAGAAATGAAAAGGGGGATATTACTACTAATGTCACAAAAATAAAAAGGACTGTAAGTGGATACTATTAACAACAGTATGCTAGCAAATTAGATAACCTGGTTGAAATGGACAAATTCCCAGAAACATACAAACTGCTTACATTGGCTGAAGAAGAAATAGAAGATTTCAAGAAATCAGTAACTAGTAAAAAGATTGAGTCAGTCATCAAAGTCTCCCAACAAAGAAAAGCCCAGGACCAGATGGCTTAACAGGGGAATTTTACCAAACAGTCCAAGAATAAACAACAATCCTGCTCAAACTCTTCCAAAAAACTGAAGAGGAGGGAACACTCTCTAACTCATCCTATGAAGCCAATATCACCCTCATACCAAAGCCAGAAGAAAAATACAAGAAAAGAAAAATACAGATCAATATCACTAATAAATATAGATGCAAAAATCCTCAACAAAATCTAGTAAACAGAATCCAACTGCACATTAAATTAATTATCCATAATGATTGGGTAGTATTAATCCCAGATATGTGAGGGTAGTTCAACCTAAGAAAATCAATTAAATATAATGCACCATATTAAGAAAACAAAACATATGATCAATTCAATTGATGAAGAAAATCCTGCACCTCTTCTTGACAAAATTGATTTGACAAAATCCTGCACCTCTTCTTGATAAAAACACTTAGGAAACTAGGAATAGAAGGAAACTTTCTCAACATGATAAAGGGCATCTATATAACACCCACAGCTAACATTACACTCACTGGTGAAATACTGAAAGCTTTGCCTCAAAGAACAGGAACAAGGCAATGATGCCCACTGTCATCACTGTTATTCAACATCTTACTGGAAGTTCCAGCTAGATAAATTAGGCAAGAGAAAGAAATAAAAGGCATCCAAATTGGAAAGAAAGAAGTGAAACGTCCCCTATTTGCAGATGACATGATCCTATATACTAAAAACCCTGAAAAATCCACAACAAAGCTACTACAAGTAATAAACGAATTCAGTAAAGTGGTGGGTTACAAGATAACATGAAAAATTCAGTAGTGTTTCTATACACAAGCAATGAACAAACTGAAGAAGAAATCAAGAAAAAATTCAATTTACCAAAGTAACTAAAAGAATCAAATATGTAAGAATAAATCTTACCAAGAATGTAAAGAACTTGTATACAGAAATTACAAAATGTTGCTAAGAGAAATGAAAGAAGACCTAAATAAATGGAAGGACATTCCATATACATGAATTAGAAAACTAAATATTATGTCAATTCTATAAAAAGCAATTTACAGATTCAATAAAATTCCAAAGAAA
>JAQZBX010106653.1:0-10727 GCA_029593785.1 Cabassous unicinctus
AGTTTGAGAGTCTGTGTGAGTCTTACAAGATTATAAACTTGATTTGGGGAAAGAAATTACTGCAAGTATCTTAAGTTTGAATCCAATTTGTACCTATATGTTCTTTTTGAAAAGAATATGTAAAGTATACCAATAGACAATCTTCTCTATTCCTTCCTGTAGTAAATGTAGACATCTATTAATACATCATCTATATCAAATATAGAGATATTTTAACTTGGGATAGTAATGCACTATATGGCCTCTTATGTTGATAAAATGTTGCTTTCTTCATCACATATCATTGAAAGTAAAGCTTATTTTTTAAGTAGTTCATTATTTATTACAGAACACATACAAAAGCTCAAAGGGGGAGGGTTGTTGAACTTTGGCATAATAAGCATCACATACAGAATGTATACATATTTTTATATATGTTTACTTTCTTATGCAAGAAGATAATAGCTAGATAGTTGGATGGTGATGAGGATGATAGATAATGTGTATATGACCAATATATTGGTGGACTTTCATTTCTAATTCGTTTCATTCAAATAATTAATTATATTTATGTTGATTAAGGTTGTCATACATATATATGGTGCACCTTTGAGAGTCAGTATTCTGTGACAGTGAAAATATTCAGCACTGAGTCTATTAATTAATCTGTAGGTTGCCCATATATTGAGCTTCCATATTAAAAGTATAAGTAAACTTCAGAAAACTGTTTTATATCTATAGCAAATAAGAAGAAAAGAGATGTGAGGAAACGTTTGCCATTTTCCCTTATAAGCAGTAGCATCACAATTAGAATTGATGATAAATTCTAAAACTACTTGATTTTCTCTGCTGTAATAAGGTATGACAACAAGGAAATATGAAAAACATATTTTAAAAAATGAACAGCTGGAAAATATCAAAATACTTTGAAAATTTATTGATGGGAAGTAAGGAGAATTGAGAATAGAAGAAAGGAAATGGTCAATGGAGACTTAAGAAAAGGTAAACTGCATCCTATGTATACATATGGCAATGGGCCCTGGGAGTCCAGACAGTAGCAAATATTTATTCATGAGTATCTTGAGAAGCCAAAACTGCATGTCCTCTGTACATAAGTTCAAGAATGCTGGTATATTTGGAAGACATTATAGAAGAATTTGCACTAATATTGTGTAACTTAGTATAATTTCAAAGTTTAATGGATAACCTTAATTCTCTGGGAAACCAGAGTTTGTCAAATAGCTCCTTCCCCAATGTTCCTGAATTTATTAAAACTTCTTTGATCCATGATCATCATTATATATTCATAATATTGCTATGAGTTTGTCAGTGTATTAGGCTTTATTACCATTTTAAACACCGTGAAATTGAGACAAAAAAACAGTTAGCTGAGTAACTCAAGAATGCCCAGTTTAAAGTAAATTTGAACTGAAAAATCGATTCTCTGGATTTCTGGACTATCTTGATTACACTGTACCACCTGCATGACTAAGATTTAGATAAAGGAATTACACTCCCACATTATTGCAATATTCTTCAACATCACCATTATGATCACCATGGAACACATATTTTATTATTGATACATGCAACAAAACACATTAGGTAGTTTAAGATATTTACATTCATATATTCATACAAAACAAAGAGTCATAAGATATCATATTATCTGATGTGTGCTTAATAGGTAAGCCTTGTAAATGAAAAATCAAACTTATAAACCAAATGTTATAGATAAAATTGATAATATTGTCTTTTATACAGAAAGTAAAGTAGCAAATATATACAAGAATAATCAAATTTTTAAAAGTTTAATTATGATGGCATAATTGTTACATAAATGATACATTTTTCAAATATTAACAAAAATCCTTCCAATAGAGACTTTGAATATCCTAAATCACGTATTCAAACCAGAAAATTGGTTAAGTACAATACTTATAATTCCTTACAGTCTTTTTTCTTTCTTTTATTTATGTTAAGATGTGTATGATTAACTGCTTCATGATTTTATCTCTACTCTCTGGTAAATTTCAAATAAATAAACAAAATAAAAGGGGCAAAATTAGATTCAGTTATAGTAATTTAAATCTAATTTGTAAATATGTGGTGTAAGGTATCTTCAAATTTTTAGATTTTTACTTGTGATATTAGTTAATTTAGTGTTGATCTCTGATTTCACTTTTTTATTCACCCCTCTAATCATCAAATTTTCTCTTAAATTAGTTGTAGAAAAGTCATAAAGTGCACTGAAAATTTAATCAATTGAGAATTCTTAATTGGAAATGCATCACTGAGACTTATGTGAAAGAGAATAATGAAATATATTTAAAGCAAGATGATGGAGTCAGCTCAGATATTTGATATTCAATTGCAATACATTCAACAATGATGTGGGAAAGAAAACAAGATTTTCAATTCCTTACGGATAAACATGAAGATATTATCTTAACTCCTACTGAAGAAAGAACAATTAAAACCCATTATTCTGTTTTATCATTATGTTTTATAATATAAATTACAATTTATAATTTAGGCCTTTGTTCTTTTCCTCAAACAATTTAGTGTATACCATGAAAAAAAATAGTTTTTATATAAATGTGAAAACAAGCAAATTATTTTAAATATTTGGCTAATATAAAAGTAATCACTATTTCATTAACAAATTGTTAATTAAAATTCTAAGAGTGAAAGTTTTGAAAAATGGATAAATATGTAATTTAAAGTGAAAAGGAAGAATTATGTTATGGAATAGAACTTTTGAAAACCAATTCATTTGCCTGTTAAAGAAACAGTCACAATTTCTTCAGATGAGAAACATAAAATATATGGTAATTTTGAATTAGTATACTCTCAGAAAATGCAAACGTATTTCTGTGGTAACTATGAGAGAAAATTATTAAAAATTGATGATTAAGGAGCCCTCTAAATGTTCTTGGATGTTAATCTTTTCAATGCTGCAATCACAGCCTTGTTCCTAAGGCTGTATATGATGGGATTAAACAGTGGAGTCAGAAAGATGTAGAAAAGAGAGCACATTTTGTCAGTTCCTGAAGAGTGATTTGATTTGGGTCTCAAATATATGATAATACCATGACCAAAGAATAAAACCACAACTATGAGGTGGGAGGAATAGGTGGAGAAAGCTTTGAACTATCTTGTGGTTGATGGCAACTTTAATATGGTGGAGATGATTTTGATATAAGAGCAAAGTATCAATAGGCAAGGAATCATGGCAAATAATATGTCAACTATAAAAACACATATCTCGTTAAGTGAAGTGCCATCACAGACCAACTTAATCAATGGGTGAATGTCACAGAAGAAATGACTGATTTGGTTAGAACCACAGAAAAGCAGTGAGAACACCTGAAATGTTTACCCTATCTGAATTCTGGATACAAGACTTTTGGTTCATGACTAGAGGATAATACAGAGGGTTACAGATGGCCATGTAGCGGTCATAGGCCATCACAGCCAGGAGGAAACATTCAGTGGCTCCCAGAATGAGGAAGAAGCACATTTGTGTGGCACAGCCCAGCAAAGAAATGCTTCTATCCTGAGTCCAAAGCTTCTCCAGGATCCTGAGAACAGTGACTGACACATAACGGATTTCCAATGAGGAAAAATTTGCCAGGAAAAAATACATAGGGATCTGAAGAGCAGACTCTACCCTTGTAATTATTATGACAAGGCCATTTTTTATAATGACAAATGTGTAAATGAGAAAGAAAATTCCAAATAGTAATCCCTGGAGGTTTGGAAGGTCAGAAAATCCCAGGAGAACAAATCCCACCAGTGAAGAGAAGTTGCCTTCTGCTCTTTGATCTCTATGCAACATCTGAGAAAACAATAAATTCAAGATATAAAAGTGATTTTATGTGCTTGAACTGAAGTTTTCTTTGCTATATAAAAAGTACACCATGCTTTCAAAAATCACAAAGTGCTCATGAATTTTAAAACACCTATAATATATATAACATAGACATTATATAAAAACTTTTAAATTTGATTTTAAATTGTGGATAAAAATTGCATTCTATCACTCAAAATCATTCCTAAAAGTATATCTCTATCTGCAATTAGGTGTGTTGAGGTATAGCTATATTTTTTCTTATTCGTGTTGAGCTATGTAATGTGCATTGTTATTTGGCTTTGATAATAAGACCATCAGAACTGGATTAAAATTATTTTAATAAAAATACAATTTAAAATAATAAAATAATAATTATTGCAAATACATTGACAATTTTGATTGGAAGTTCTTTTCCTTCAATTTTCCTTTTTCATGTTATTTCTTGAAATTAAATATACTTATTCTCTTTTTTATTTGTTTCCTGAAAACATTCTCTTAAACTAGAAAAGTTGATCACTGGGTGATTTCTG
The DNA here is from genome assembly GCA_029593785.1 of Cabassous unicinctus. Taxonomy (NCBI): domain Eukaryota; kingdom Metazoa; phylum Chordata; class Mammalia; order Cingulata; family Chlamyphoridae; genus Cabassous; species Cabassous unicinctus. The sequence goes on from JAQZBX010106653.1 coordinate 4,366, forward strand.
TGAATTCTTGCATTCCAGTATTTCTTATAGTGATTTTAATTTAATAGAAATAAATCATAAAGTATTGACAAATGGAGTAAAGATATTAATCAACTTCTTTATATTGGCATTACATGTGGATGTTAATTTCTCAGATCAGCCAGTTTTTGTCATCATGATTTAGAATAAAGAAAGAGAAAATTTAAAGGTTCATGGTTCAAGCAGTATCTGGAACCAAATCCAGGCTATCCTTCCAAATCTGTTCAAATATTCATTTTGTTTCAAATATTTTCCCTCTTTTACAAAAGTGCTTTATGAGCAGCACATTGGTCCTAATTTCTAATTCAGGATCTTCCAGATGATCCATGGCTTTCCTGAGCTCTCCTAACTTCCAAAAGCAAGTTTGATGTTATTTATTATGTGCTGTTAATTTAGCAACAATTTGTTTAAAAAATTTTATTCTCTTTCTCTCTCTCTTGCTCTCTCTTTCTCACTTTTCCTCCCTCTCTTAATTTCTGAATAATTAGCTCCTAAAGTGTACCTTACACAACTCTTTCTGTGAATCTGTGATTCCAGCAGCACACAGTTCATCTCCATAAGTGCTGGAATATTTGAATTGTGTCCAAACTGATGGTCTCTATTGTACAATACCTAAGATACTGAAAGACAACATCTTATATTCCACTGTCGGAATATTATACCAAAGTTGGTTGTAGCCTCTTGAACAATAGTTTACCCGGAAAATGAGAGGAAGAAATTTGAAATCTAGACAAGAGCTTGCCAACTCTTAGCAAATATGGTAAAACCTGGAAATTAATGATTATCTGCAACAATTTCAATACTCAGGGGTATTCACAGAAACTGTCTTATTTAATCATCAAAGTGGTGTGTGACACAATTCTTTCACCATAATGAACCATGATCTCATACATGTTCTATAAATCAATCAAGAACACAGAGCAAGTAACTGACCTATTGAGATTTGAATTACTTTGCTACAAGTAATATCAAGCGACCTTAAAATAAAATGTTTGTATTTTTTCCTACTTGAGTATTTAATGAATACCATGTTTTCAGTAAATGTTTCATTAATGAAGTGATAACAATTCCCTCTATTTACTAACATGTACTATATTTTCCTTTCTCATTTAGTATGAGGATTTTTATCCTTAATTTGTGTTTTGTGTTTGCCTCTCTGTCTCAATAAAACAGAGATCTCTCTTTTCTTTTTCCTCAATGTTCTAACATTCTAACAAGTATTTTGGGAAAAACAGAATAAAGTAAAATATTAAAAATAATTGGACAACAAATTAGAAACTATTAATCTACAATTGACAGGTAATAATTTGGTATGGTATTTGTGGCAAGTTCTGAATGAAATAAATAATAAAACTTTTCAAAATTTCCCACATGCATTATGAATATCAATGAAATATTGTATGATAAAGCTTTTAGAAAAGTGGGAAGTAGAATCATTAAGTAATTGCTATAATTTCAAATTTCCATCTTAAATATTCTTGTAACATAAAATCTTTTGAAAACATTAGAATCTATTACTTTGGAAAGTATTGTTTCTTCCAATTATGTTATTCATGAACAAGTTAATTATAATATAGTAAAGTATATTATTTATTGATCAGACATTGTGATGGGTTCATAGCATTCTTTACCTTTTAGTTCCTCAGAAAATTTTAAATAAACTTTCTTAGAGAGAATCAGTGTTACAGAATCAAGTCTTGGATTACAAATTTTATTCTAAGTATGCTATATATTTCAGACTGATTAACGGTTTATATTGAATCATTTCATGTTTAATTTCTAAGGAGTCTCCAAGGAAATCACACAGCTCTCCTGGTTGTATAATACAGTGTATCTCCTGTAAACTTCTTCTTATTATTTAAACTCAAACAACAATTAGGCAATTAAAGTTACAGCAAAGAAAAAAGTCCATGTAATGAAATTCAAGGAACAATGAAGGGAAGAAAAAAAGAAGGGAGGAAAGAAAGAGGCACAACCAAAATATTTTTCTCCTTATTTTCAAAAAACCAAAATGCTCATCACAATATTTAGGAAAGGATGAATGTTTTCCAATGCTTTAAAACCACCTAATCTGTACCTAACATTGGAATGAGATGTTTACCATGGGTATAATTTGACTGCATGTATTTGCCCCTTCTTTATACTTAGAGGAGAGCAAAAATTTGTTGCTTCATTATTCTAAAACAAATACTGTTCACAGGACTCTTTCTCAGAAGTTCTCCAAGAGAAGGGTAAATGGAGTCTTGATGCTTTTGTTCCTTTCATAGAAGCTCTTTTATTACCCTTTATTTTCCTCAGGAAAATCATAAAAATTATTCTATTTTATTTAGCTAATGAATTTGTAGCTCTAAATCTACTTGGCAGAGGACATGGCTAGTCAGGTTAGTAAATTTGCAGTAATTTTTAATCAACAAAATACAATATGAAGAATGAAAGAATATATATTTTTAAATACATTTCCCAGAAGTTTCACATAACTTTTCAAAAAAGCATTCCTTTAAAAATGGAAATTTCCCTCACTGTTGGTAAGGTGCAAAAAACAAACAAACAAAAAAAAACATCCATAATGCCTTTTACCTTAGAAAAAAATTTAAAAAATGTGCCAATAATTTTAATACATTTTATTATGAAATAACTAATAACACATTTCAAAATAGTACACTAAGAATGTTCTTAAGCCATTTATCTCACTAAATTTCTAACAGGAAAACAGGAATGTATAATTGCTGTCTGAAATGTAGTTTAAACTTATCAATTAATTCGTTTCTTTTTGTAATATTCTGTAAATATTTGGGTTTTCTGATTTTTGGTAATTAGGATACAATAAACTCAAAAGACTCACCTAAAATATAATTAAGATCTTAGCTGAAAAATTATGGTGCTCACCTTTATGGATAGTGATGAAATTATATCTTTCTCTGATACAGAGAGTTTTAAGTGAGGTTCTATTTAAATTAGGTTTTAAACCACTTGAAATTCAGGACATGCAAAATGATTAATCCCCTTCTAAAATAATTTTTCTTTCATAGCATAAAGTGATCTTTAAGTAGAAAAATATTTCTTTCTTTCCTGTGGAAATTTATCATCTCCCGTGTCACTTTTTAATTCATCTAATCCATTAATCTTGCTTTTGAAATATTTTGGAACGCAAACAAAAATATTATGGGCTGTAACTTTCCTTTTCAATGGTGTCTTACTCTACCATTCTTTCAGGAGCTTGGTAATCTTGATGTTTTTGTTCTTTTCTTTTTAGCTGTCTACAATAATTACATATGTCTTACTAATTCTCTATTGCTATAAAAATGTCTTTACAAGACAATGAATTATCAAAGTCATTTCAAGACAGACAACAATCTTGACCTTTATAGAGCTGCCTTTCTTGTTACTCATTTATAAGTAACATGTAGGGAAAATATAGATGGATCAAAACAGGCAGAATTTATACAATTTAAAACCTTGTGAAAGGAATTATCAGTACAGGTACATCAGAGAATTCAGAACTATAACTGATGAATCATAAAATGGCTAACTAGATAATTAAAGAGTTGATTTGTAAGGTCAATAGAAGTGTGGCTTTTTCTTTTTAAATCATGTAAAATTTCAAATATATACAAAATGGAGAGAAAAATATAAGTAATTCCCTTGTATTAATCAAAACATAATTTTATGTTACATTGATTCATATGTTAAATGAAATTATAGAACTGGGATTAATTACAATTGGTCATTATGTATAAATCTTTTTCATCTTTGTTGGGTTTAGTCATATATTTTCATTGAGTTTTTGTTTATATTCTTGAGGGATATTGATCTGTAGTTTTCTATTCTTGTCATGTCTTGTCTATATTTGGTTTCAGAATAACACTGGTCTCATAGAATTACTTGTGATGTTTTTACCATTCCTCCATTTTGGGAGGAAGAGTTTGTAAGGATTGTTGGTATTTCTTTCTAAATATTTGGTAGAATTGCACCATTAAAGTCATCTTGACTTTGGCATCCTTTATGTGTGGGGATATTTTTTTATTACAAAGCCAATTATTTGTTATAGGTCTATGAAAGTATTCAATTTTCTGCCTCTCCTTAAGTAATTTTGGCATGTACAGCAAGTTGTTTCTTTGTCTAAGCTTTCTAATCAATTCTGCATACATTCCCCTGTACATGGGAAGCAGGTGCTCAACTACTGAGTGACACCCAATCCCCAATCACTTGTTTTAAAGTTGTTCATGCCATTCCTTTATAGTTATCTTTATTTCTGTAAGGTTGATCATGATGTACACAAAAATAGAGGCTTCAATTACTTTTTTTAAATTATTTTTTTTCATATTTGCCTTTAAATCATTTATAAGAGAAAATGCATATTGTAACTGTATTTTATGATTACCTGTGTCATTACATTTACCAGGGCTTTATTTCTTTCTTTTTAATTTGAGTTATTTTCTGGTATCACCCCCTTTCAAAATGAAAATTTTTGTCTAATATTTCTTCTGAAGTAGGGTTTCTAGGAACAAAGAGTCTCAAAAACTGTTGCTCTAAGAATGTATTTTTTATCATTTTTTTTGAATAATAGTTTTATTGGACATTTAACTCTTGTTTGACAGACTTTTATTTCTTTTTCAGTAATTTGAATATGTTATCCTACAACTGTCTGTCCTCCACTGTTTCTGATGAAAATTTAGTCATATTTTTCTTGTTGCTTTGAATTTTTTGTATTTGTCTTTGGCATCCAAGAGTGAAAAATGATGTGTCTATGTGTAATCTCTTGTTATGGATAGCTTCATATTTTTTAAATAAAATGTTAAATTTTAGTGGCTTTTTCCTTCAAATATACTTTCTGTGCCTTTCTATACCTTCAATTTTCTGGGACTCTCAAAACATATATTTTAATAAGTTCTATGTTATTCCACTGGTATTTGAAATTTTTAAATTTTATTTTTAATTCTTATTACTTTGTATTTTTAAGATCATATCATCTCGACAGATCTGTCTTCAAGTTTGCTAGTTCTTTTTTCTGGCAGCTCTAATAAGCTATTGAGCACCTATAATGAAATTTTCATTTCTCATGGTATTTTTTATATCTGGGATTTCCATTTGCCTCTTTTAAAATAATTCTGATATATTTGTGGTTTTTCTCTGTTTTATGAGTCATTTTAATCATTATTTCTTAACATTCTTTAAACAGTTTCCTTTATTTTGGGGGGAGTATTTAAAATAATGGCTGTTAAGAAAACTTTATCTTCTAAGTCCAATAACTGCTTCCTTCAGACACATTTTCTATTCACTCTGCTTTGTTTTGCTATTGGTGTTTATCTGTATATGTGTCACAATTTCCTAGTTGCATTAATATTAGTTGCATGCCTCAACAGTTGTGATTAGAAATGAATATTTCTATTGGAAATATTGGAAACTCTGGATTTTAATTCTCCATATGGTTGGTTGTTGTTGCTATTTGTATGCTTGTTTGGTGACTTGCACAGATTAATTCTGTGTAGTTCTTATCTCTTAACTATGTGAAACCATGTAAGTCCCTGTCAAGTTTTTTTTGTTTTTTTTAAGTCTTACTTACTAAAGATTATCCTTGGATCAGCATAGCATACTGACAGCCAGTGATTTGCCAGAAGTGCTTAAACACCTTGAAGCCAGTAAGACTTCTACTCTTTGTGATTAATTTATATATGACTTGAGGAAGATAGTCAATGTTTACTCTCCTGAATTTTATTTTCTGCATTCAAAGTTACATTCAAAGAAGGGCACGTGACTTGCTGACACTTTTCTTAGTACCTCCTGATTGTATATGTAGCCTTGTCAAAGTGCAGAATGTCTCAGACACTAAGGGTAAGAGGGAACTTATCAATGCATTATTTAACTTTCTTATTGCCCAGACAGAACTGCCCATTAAATTTCTCTCTGGTCTCTTCTAAACCTCACAGAGATTTTAAACTAGCTTAATATGAGTCTTCCCTGATTATTTACCACTGAAACTCCTAATATTTTCCACAAGGCCCTTAGCCATGGAATTCCCCATACTCTGCCAAAAATAAAGTGTGTCTCCTCCAACAATGATAAGAGAAATGCCAGTCCTCATGGCTCCTACTGGGATATGTCTTCTTCTCCATGGAGTTTCATAAGGTATGGGAATGTAGTCTGGGTAAAATGCCACTGAACTCAGCTGTTCTTTTTGATAGACTTTATTTTAATTGGTAAACATTTCAAAATATTTTCATCAATTTCCAGTTTTTTTCATTATAGTGGACAATTTTGACCAGTTTTATCATTTCTGAACTTCTCATCCAGCCATTCCAGAAGTCTTTGAAATTGATTTTTGACAAATGTGCAAAAGTTTTACA
>JAQZBX010106654.1:0-10727 GCA_029593785.1 Cabassous unicinctus
GGATATAAGATTAATATGCAACAATCAGTGCCATTTCTGTACATTAATAATGAGAAATGTGAGGCTGAAATCAGGGAAAACATTCCATTTACAATAGCAAGTAAAAGATTCTAATATCTAAGAATAAATTTATCCAAGGATGTAAAGAATTGTACACAAAAATCTATGCAACATTGTTAAAGGAAATCAAAGAAGTCTTAAACAAATGGAAAAATATTCCATGTTCATGGATTGGAAGACTAAATATCATTAAGATGCCTATCCTACCCAAACTAATCTACAGATTTAATGCAATCCCAATAAAAATTACAGGAGCATTTTTTACTGAACTGAAGAAGAAAATCATGAAAATTATTTGGAAGATTAAGCAGCCTCAAATAGCCCAAAACATATTGAAAAAGAAAAATAAAATTGTAGAAATCACACTACCTGACTTTAAAGCATACTGCAAACTACACTGGTCAAAACTGTGTGGTATTGGCACAAGGATAGACATAGTTACCAATGGAACATAATTGAAAGTTCTGATATAAACCCACACATGTACACCCAACTGATATTTAAGAAGGCCACCAAGGCCACTCAAATGGGACAGAATAATGTCTTCATCAAATGGTGCTTACTTTACTTAATAGTAAATTAAAATCAAAACTACATTGAAATATCATCATACACCTATTAGATCTTATAAAAAGGGCATCTACAAGTGTTGGAGAGGATGTAGAGGAATGTAAACATACATCCACTGCTGATGGGAATGTAGAATGGGTCCACAATTGTGAAGGATGGTTTGGCAGTTCATCAGGAAGCTAAGGATAGAACTAACATATAATGCAGCAATCTCACTACTAGGTATATATGTATAAAATGTTAAAGCCAGAACACGAACAGATATAAGCACAACAATATTCATACCAGCATTATTCCTTGTTTCCAAAAAGTTGGAAACAACCTAAGTGCCCATAAATAGATTAGTAGGTAAGCAAAATGTGGTATATAAATACAGTGAAATATTACACAGTTGTAAGATAGAATGCAGTTTTGACACATGCAAAAACATGGATGAAACTTGAAGACCTTATGTTGAGTGAAGCGCCAGTCACTAAAGGACAAATATTGTATTACCTCACTGATATGACTTAAGCCTATTGAGCAGACTCACAGAGATATAGTATGGAAGATAGGTTATCAGGAGACAGCAAGGGAGTAGAGAGTGGTAAGCTGATACTCATTCTGAGATAACCTATGGTAAGGTGAAAAGGAGTGGTTTTGTAGTGAATGGAGGTGATGGTGGTGCACAGATGTGAGTGGGGTCGGCGGTGCTGGAGTGTGGGGGTGAACAGTGTTGGGGGTGGGTTGGACTATCCATGGAACTGGGAGGAGGGCTACAGGAAGGAAAAGGTTAATTCTGGGGAGGTGGAGGTCTGTGATTTGAAATACAATTGTAGGTATATTATTTTGCCAAATATGGCAAGGGTGGGTGATTATTGCTGAGTGTCAGTGGAGGGAAATGTGCGGGAAAGGGTGCATCTGGAGCATGCTTATATGGAATATGAATGTGTTCATCTTGTCTTAGGGTTTTATCTCAATGGGCAGAGATCCACACAATAAACAACAGTGACATACTCAAATAAAGGGGCAATATTTTCTCGAGTTCATAGGCAGTGTCTTACTCTTTCTCAATGTGGGACAAAGAAAACACAAGTTTGAAATCAACTGGTTATGTAAATCAGGCCCCATTATGCATATAGCTATGACCAGGGATATGTGACCTCCTGGTGGGAGGTGGTTTTATAAGGACCCTTCAGGCTTTCTAACTCTCCATTTTTAAAACAATGTCAGAACAAGCGAGTGATCCTGAGAGGGATAGACCCCAGGGGTGTCAATTCACTTCCAAATAGTCAACAGATAAATGTTACATTTTGCACATTCTTTCAGAGTTGCCTTCATGAACTGAAACCATTCAACCCTATGGTGACAGCTGGGTGGCAGCAGCATGAACTCTGACATTACAAAAATATGTGGCTAGGACCCTTTACACTGAGAAGATGCTCTGAATCATCTTAAGTTAAATCATTGCTAAATTAAAAATTATATATTTTATAAAATCTGCCATATTTGGTTAGCTCTTTGCTTCCTGTGGATTGAAACAATTAGCATGAATGTTACTATCAGCAAATGGTTTCCAATTAATCCCCAAGTGTACATCTCACAAACTTACATTTTTAAAATTTCCTTTTACTTATAGATCAAAACAAAGCCTGCACGTTTCCTATTTTAAACTGAAATTAAAAATCACCCACTGACACCTTTATGAACAATTTCATTTTTCTTGAATAAATAAAGCTATTTGTGTTTCCTTTGGAACAAGTTTCCATAGCTCTTTAATGCAATAATGTGAATGGAATCAATAATGCCTTCGGATAGGCCAGTAAAAATGCCTTGATGCATGACCATGTGTTGCTTGGGAAACACTAAGATAATTCAAAATTTCTAAGTAAACTTGATGTGCTTATTTTCCTTTAGGCACATTTCTTTTCTCATTTGGTCTTGCTATCATCAATATTTGACAGTATTTATTACTTTACCAAGAAATATGACCAATTTCAGTTCCTATGGAAAGCACATCAGTTCTTCTTGCTCTAAAATTGTTTATCTTTATCTAAACCATATCTGAATTAGCAGAGTACTTTTTCATGGCCTAATTTTTTAAAATATAGGCTTCAATTCGTATTACAGTTTCATTTAGTACCACCTATTTGATTTTTCTTCACATTTTCTGTATATTTTTTTCTTATAACTCCATTTTTCTTCCTTCCCATGTAATCTTCTCAGAGACATGCAAATAGCATGGTCTGTAGTAGATGCTTAGTTGATATTTTTGTTGGAAACAAACTAGGTACACGGCAGATTACAACTTTCTTTCCCTAAAGGGAAGATATAGTAGAAAATGACCAGGAACCAGTTACTATAGTGATTTGTTAATCTGCTTTAGTGAGATTTGAAGAGACAATGTTTTGTGATGGAAATATCTCTGGACAGATGACCTGGTTGGAGTCTTCACATGTGATGTTGGGAAAATACCCTAGACTTACTCAGTCTTGCATAACCACTCCTATTCTTCTTAGTTTCCATAAAGCAAAAATGAGATAAAACATGTGAGAGCACTCAATTAACTGTAATGTTCTCTACATATTAGTAGTTATTATTGCCTCAATTTCTGCATGTGAATCTGTGTGTGTTTATTAAAATATCTGCCTTTAGTAGTATATTTGCTATTATTCTTTCTTCCTCAAAAGCAATGAAGATTAGAAGGTATTCCTAAGGTATAGCTAACTCATTGTTGTTTTTATGCTTGCTAATACAGTGCCTGCCAACATAAGGTACATTCTGCATCACATGGGTCAAGTAACAATTTTGACTTTCAAGTCTTACTATTTAAGAAATAAATTTCATATTCTTATAGCTGCCATAGATAGTGATTCATCTGATGGGTCTAGGCAGAGTTATCAGAAAACCTTCTGGAAATGATTTACTATTCTTGTTACAATGAAGAACATTCATGATCCACGGTAGAAAGTCATTATATCAACATTCATAGGAGTTTGAAATAAGATGATTCCAGCCCTCACAGATGATTTTGAGGGGTTCAACACTTCAGTGGAAGAAGTAACTGAAGATGTGGTAGAAATAGCAAGAGAACTGTAATTAGAAGTGGAACCTGAAGATGTGACTGAAGGGCTGCAATCTCAGAAAAAAAAAAAAAACTTGAATGTTAAAGGAGTTGCTTCTTATGGATGAGCAAAGAAAGTGGCTTCTCTAGATGGAGCCTACCCCTAGTGAAATTGCTGGGAACATTGTTGAAATGACAACAAAGGATTAAAAATATCACATAAACTTATATGATAAAGCAGAGACAGGGTTTGAGATGATTGACTCCAATTTTGAAAGAAGTTCTGTGGGAGAAGTGTTAGCAAACAGAGTTGTATGCTGCAGAGAAATCTTTGATGAAAGAAGAGTCAATTGATGTGGCAATCTTCACTGTTGTCTTATGTTAAAAATGGCCACTGCCTCCCCAACGTTCAGCAACCACAACTCATAAACATTGAATAAAGACCCTCTAACAGCAAAAAGATTACAACTCACTGAAGCCTTAGATGATGGCTAAATTTTTTAGCAATAAATCATTATTGGTTAATGTATGTACATTTTAGGCAAGATTCTATTGGGCACTTATAGACTACAATACAGTGTAAACATAACTTTTTTATCCACTGGGAAATCAAATTATTCACATGAATCACTTTAATATGATAGTTGCTTTATTGCAGTGGTCTGAAACAGAACCTGCAATATCTCGCAAGGTATGCTTGTACATTCACAATATAACTAGATATATTGGGGACCCCATTTGTGACTGAGGTACAAAGCTATTCCACATACAGAATAAAAGGATAAATGTGTCCTCAACAAATTTTTATTAAGCATTTACTTTATACAAGGCATCTTACCAAATGCTCATTAATATGCACCTTAGAAATTTGAGGTCCACAGTTAGAATTTGACTTGGTAAAATTTGAAATACTTTCCTTTGACAAATAAGCACATTTGTATTTCTGCTCATTCAGCATCATGAATATCATTTATCCAAGTCTCAGTCAATAAGCCTTACCACATTGGAAAGAGTGGATAGAACACAGACCATTTCTGCTGCCCATTATCATCTTGAGCAAATTACTTCTCTCTAGGTTTTTATGTGTTTTTTTGCCTGTAAACTGAGAGTACTAAACAAGATGGTCCTGAATAACTCCAAGAGAATAATTTTAAAAATATGAACTTGCTTTGTAAAATCTTATGCCACTTTGGAAAGTGAATAAAATTTCAATTTTAAAAAGTGTTGCATATTTCATAAAGTAAGACAGCAGAAACCATTGTTCTTTTAAAAAGTAATGGTAGAGAAGCTTGACCCTAGGAACTCAGGATTTGGGAAACTGTCGTTTCATACAACCCTAACAAAATGTTTGATGAATACCAATGTAATCAATTTTATATTCTGGATAACTTGAGGGGATGATGGAGATATGTGTTGTGTATGTAGAATCTACTGGGCTGAATAAGTAATTTGATTAATAATTAATATGTAATATCGGCACCTGCACTGTTTCAAGCATAATTCAATGACTTGATTAATGACTTTGGGAGAAATAAGAAGCAAAGTTTATAAAAAAGAAGCAGTCTAAGAAAGACACCCATGGAAGGCATAAGGATTGCACTTATGAATATATGTTTCTGTCCAAATACAAATAAGATGGGTTACATTATATAGTTACCCAAATATTATAAGAATTGTTTGTAAAAATATGAACATGTCACTGTTTCATTCTTGGAGATTTACTCACTTCCAGGGATTTTCTCATCTGGGCTTTCTGCAGAAGTAATAATCCCCTTTCTTGTGTGGGTACATTTGACTTAATGATTCAAATCATTCAGTTTTTGTTTTCACAACCACTAGGTAAAGTAACCACACATCTCCTCATTAAAAATATATAGAAATAAAAGCTTAGGGAGATTAAGCACTGTAGTAATTGGCAGAACCATGATAAGAACTTAGGTCTGCCTGCCTCCACTGCACATACAATAAATTGCTTCCTACATGACCATCCAGCTGCAAACCATTTTAATATACGTGTTCTACTCACACTAAAAAACATTGCTTTTATATGAATGATGACATCTGGCCATTTTCAGGCAACACTAACTCCCCACTCCTTTAGGATGAGGCGTGGGTCATTGTTCTAGCTCTTTCCTCTAGCTTTTCTCTGTCATGGCCTTCCCTCAGAAAGGGTGCATTCTGTTCTGTTTTCTAGGCCTTATGATAAACTCAGAGAGATGCGTTCTCTGTCTGATTGAGATGAATGAAGTTGTTTAAAGCTCTCTGTGACTGGGTGGACAAATATAATAATTTTAAGGAATTCTAGCAAGCAGGGATAACTGTAAGTCACATCTTCCAATAATTTTTAAATTAAAACACTACTTTTTTATCTTGATTTATTGCCACTTTTGAGCATATATCTCCATTTCAAATGCAGAAGGAAATGAATAAGTTGCCTCAGTTGGGCCTGCTAAAACAATTAACACTAGTCATTAATTCAATGATTAATTTTCCTCCACTTCAAAAAGAATAGTAGGCACTTGGAAAATAAAAAGGAATAAGACCTGCTTTTATAGTTTAGTATTAAAAAAATACATAATTTAAATATCAAATATCTCTAATCCAATGAAGAGTATTCATTTTCCTGTTCACTCTTTCTTGTAGCCTAGCAAAACATACTCAGTCCACTTAAGGTAGTAGTCCTTCAAGTTTAGGACCTGTATATGGCCAGTAATTGGATTTGACAAAGATCCTAGTATGTGGCAGATTGTCTGGAAATTAGACAATAAGGTAGGACAAATTTAGAAACCAAAAGTGCAAAGAATTCCTGAATAATGGGCAATTGCCCTCAAAGAAGACTAGCAGGAGACCTCAATGAGCTGTGAGTAATAATGCTTCATATAAGAATTTTTTTTTAATAAGGATGGCTCAATAAATAAGAGTTCAGGTAGTCAGGAAGTGTAACTCAGGAAAAGCTTGGATTAGTTGAGATCTAACCTGGCAACTGAATAGGACTCCAGTCTTTAGGATGATAAAGTACAATAAGACAGACTCTGATTTAGACTCCAAGTTGGTGACTCAAGCATGGAAAAAAAGACAAAGACTCAATTTCTGAAAGGCAAAGTGTTTATCAAAAGAAAGTAGTATGAGGTCAGTAATAGAACAAGGATATAAGATTAGAATGGTAAGTGTGACTGCTTATTTTGTCATCAAGCTATGCATCAAATGATCACTATCCTTGCTTCTAGAGTCTAATTTAATGCTGAGCCTGCAAACCAGAGTTAAATTACCCAAGTTCTGAGAAGTAGGGCAAGGAACCAGGGGAATTATTACCACACTGTCTAGTACAATGCTATGTTTCCAGTGGGTATGAGTGAACACTGTTGGGGAGATAATATCATGATATGGAAGTAAAAACCTATATTAAGAGACAGAAAAACTGTATTGTAGTCCAGACTCTGCCAATAACTAGTGGAACACTTTATATTAAACAGACATTCTGAATTGCATAATTGAATACTTCAGTCCAGAATATATTTATATAATGAAAACAACGTGCTGATTTTTATTATTATACAATTGAATGTACTCGGAGAGCATCATTAAACATATCATTGTTGTTTTGACTATGTACTTTCCACTTTTTTTGGAAATATTCAAATGACATCACTGAGCATCCACAAGGCAATGCAATACAGAATACAATTTTGCTTGTTTGTTTTGGGTTTTTGCAACTTGGAGGAAATGTTCATGTTTCTTGAAAAACAGTGATAATACTTGGTGAAGGCAATCTGCACATCTTCCCACGAAAGACACCTTGCACCAGTGAGAGCCCTGCCATATTTTCCATAAGAACTTTCCCACAATTGTACTTTCAAAACCACAGACCTCCACCTCCCCAGAGTTCATCTGTTCCTTCCTTCAGCCCTCTTCCCAGTTCCATGGATAGGCCAATACACACCCCCAACACTGTTCAGCCTCACCTTCTAGCACTGTCAATCCCACTCACATTCCTGCACTACCATTATCCCCATCTACAGCCAACACACCCTCCACTTTATCATAGGTTCTTCCCAGATTGAGCAACAGCTCACCACTCTTTGCTTCCTTTATGTCTCTTGGTAACATATCTACACAGACTCAATTTCTGTGAGTCTGCTCAATAAGCTTAGGTAATAGCAGTGAGGTCATACAATATTTGTCCTTTAGTGAGTGGTTTACTTCACTCAACATGAAGTCTTTAAGATTAATTCATGTTGTCACATATGTCAAAAATTGATTGCGTCATACAACTAATATTCCATTGTGTGTATATACCACATTTTGCTTTTCCATTCATTTGTTATTGTTGTTGTTGTTTTCATTGAGAAGGTAATTTATTGCGAGTGCACAAGAAAGAACTGGGAGAATATTCCCAAAACCAGTTCAAAGTGAGAATAGGAGCTAGGGTAGTTATATTTTTTTTAATTTTAATTTTAATTTTTTAAAGATGCATAGATTGCATAAATGATAACAAAAAATGTAGGGAATTCCCATATGCTCCACTCCCTACCATTCCCACACTTTCTCACATTAACAACATCCTTCATTAGTGAGGTACATTTGTTTCAATTGATGAACACATATTGGAGCAATGCCACTAAGTGTGTATTATAGTTTACATTATAGTTTAAACTTTCTTCCTCATAATTTTGTAAGTTATGACAAGATATATAATGGCCTGTATCTGTCATTGCATCATCATTGAGCACAATTCCAAAGTCCCAAAAGTGCCCTAATATTACACCTAATTTGTAACTATGGAACATTCATCTGTTGATGTTCACTTCGGTAGCTTCCAACTTTTGGAAATGGTGAATATTGCCACTATGAACATTGGTGTGCATATATCTATACATGTCCCTGCTTTCTCAGTAGTGGGATTGCTGGATCATATGGTGTATTAGTCAGGGTTTTCTAGGGAAACAGAATCAACAGGAGATATCTGAAAATAGCATGAGATTTTATAAAATTCTCTCAAATGATCATGGGGATGCACAAGGTCCAGATTCCACAAGCAGGTTGCAAACCAGGGGCTGCAATGAAAGTCCAATGAAGGTCCTTTATGAGTTCCTTGGAGACATTGGATGTCCAACAACAAGCTGGGAAATTCTCTCTGAATGCTGAAATCACTTCCCCTTTTAAGGTATTCAACTGATTGGATAAAATGTCACTCATTGCTGATGGCAATCTCCTTGGTTGATCATAGATGTAATCAGCAATCTATGCAGCAAATTCACTAATGACTAAAGTCCGTAAATGTCCTTGTATTACAATTAGCACAGTGCTTGCTTGACCAAACAACAAGGCACAATTGCCTGGCTGAGTTGTCACATTAAACTAGCCATCACAGTCCAATCATTGTGAACATGGCAACAATATACATTACCTTAAACCATATGTGGTCTCTAAGGAAAAACAATAACAGACATTCATATGTATATGTCCGCCTAAGAATATTCAACTGTCCCGAGTACAACCGGAAATTCATTAAATCCCTACAAAATAGGGTTCAAGTCCATGGGTAATACTTACTCGTAAACTTGACATCCTTAAATATTATGACATGAAACTAACACAACTTGTCACATGATAAGGGAAAGCGTTAGGGAAGAAAACAAATCACAAATAAAACAAACAAAACACAATCATATTCAACAAAACAAGGAAAAAAGTTTCAAGGCTACTTTTAAATTTATTTTTTATTTTTTGAAGATACTTTGATTACATAAATGTTACATAAAACAATATGGGGATTCCCATATGTCTGACTCCCCATACATCCCGCATTTTCCCACATAAACTTCCTTCATTAATGTGGTTCATTCATTGCAATTGATAAATGCATTTTGGGGCATTGCCCATGAGAATGGATTATATTTTATATTGTATTTTACACTCTTTCCTACACAATTCTGTAGGTTATGAGAAGATATATAATGGACTATATCTGTCATTGCAATGTCATACAGGATGATTCCCAAGTTCCAAAAATGCCCATGTATTACACCTGTGTTTCCCTTTCCTTGTCCTCAGAGCCTCCATTGGCCACTGCATGCACATCAATGTTGTAATTACTTCCATTGATAGAATCACAATAACTCTATAGTAGAATACCAGTAAGTCCACTCTAGTCCATATTTCAATCCCCATTCCTGAGGATTCTTGAATGGTGATATCTACTCCACCTCTAACTGAAAGGGGGCTTTGATCACATTCAACTGATGGATGGGACTCTATTGCTTGCAGTTATAGGCTCTCTCATTTCCTACGTATGGTGGTTGTCCATTCTCACCTCCTAGTTAGTTGTCCTGGATGAGTCCAATGAACTGGGGAATAGGTTTTGCAACTTTGCTGACACTCAGGGCCTAGCTGGTATATTGACAGCCCAAAGATTCAAGTCTTTTGGATGTACTTTTTTCAACTCCAGCACCAACTATAGGTTTAAATAGAAGGGACAGATGAGCCATGTGTAGGGAATCCATAACTGAGTACAACTCTGTCACTCAGGGGAGAATAAGTTCCAAATAAGGCCCACAGGCAAGGAACCAAACTCCTGAGCTATCTTCCCTGATCATAGGACCTGGTTCTCCAGACCTCCCAAAAGCTTCACTATTTGGGGTAGTATCTACTTTGGAAGTCTATGGGATCCTGCTGAGAAGTGCATAAATGTTACCTCTGGGATGACCTCCTGACTCACTTTGAAGTATCTTAGCCACATAAACTCATTTGTCTTTACCTTTTCCCGATTTGATTTGAGATCTTTTTCCAGTTGCATTGCTAGGTGGTGCATAGTAGTAATCCCTAAGTACCATGAAGGTTTGTCACTAGGGGTCATGTCCCATGCTGGGTGGAATGTAATACATTTATATGCTGAGTTTGGCTTAGAAGGAGTCCCCATTTGAGCAAGAAGGAGGCTCTCAGGAGGTAATTCTTAGGCACCCTATAACACTAGTCAATTTCAGGAGCAAAGGCTCATAAGCTTAGTCACCAATATCAAGGGCCCATCAATGGACCATCCTCCTTACCTAGTTAT
>JAQZBX010106655.1:0-10728 GCA_029593785.1 Cabassous unicinctus
AAAAAAAAAAAAGATCATCTTGTTAAAAGCATTAAATTGCTAACAAAAAATTGAAAAACTTCTAGGTCAAACTTAAGGGAAAAATAAGAACCAAGAGAACAAAGTAGGAAGCAAGGTTATCAATTCAGCATGGGGACAGGGAACAAGTTAAACTAGGATTAAGATAATCCTGGTCTGGTATTAACAATCAGAGAATCGTCTCAAAACTACAAATCATAAACAAAGGCAGACTCCTCAGCAGAAAATGGGCAAAAATCTCAAGACACTTCAACAAAGAAAATCCAAATGGCCAATATAGATATGAAAAAGTGCTTACCCTCAAACCTTCAGGGAAAGAAAGTTGAAATGAGATAGAACTATAAATGAACAGATTGGAAAAATTTAAAAGTCTGACAATTCTAAGTGCTATGAAACACATAAAGGAATGGTACTCTCATACTGTAAGTGGAAATATAAATTGAAACAAACCCTTTAGAAAAATGGTTGGTCAGATATACATATTCAATATACCCTTTATTTAACAATATACCCTAAAGAAAAGTGTACATGCATACAGGATACACATAAAAGAATGTGTATTTGCAAAAAATCTAAGATCAGAAACTACTCATGCATCTATCAATAGAATGGAAAAATTAATTGCTCTACACACAATGTAAAATTAGACAGCAATGAAAACGAGTTGAATTTTAGCTACATATAATGAATGAACAATAAGAATATAAGGTAAAACTAAATTATAGTGTTTAGGATTCATCTTTACATGGTAAACCTATAACAAAAGAAAGCAATTACCTCATTCATCAGAATAGTGTGTAATTGGGGGTAGAAAGTAGTTGTGGTTGAGTAAGAGCATGCTAAGGATTTCTGGAATGCTGACAATGTTCTATTTTTTATCCTCAGTGGTGGTTATAAACGTGCTCACTTTATAATACTTTGTAAGCCTGTGCATATGTTTCATGTATTTTTTCACGTGTACTATATTTCACATTAGAAAAGTTTGGGAAAATGAAAAACAAGGTCAACAAAATTGAGAATAATGGTCATATTGAGGGAAGGGAGAGATTGAATTGAGGAGGGCAGATGGAGAGTTTCAAAAGTATTTGCAATGTCCTATTTCTTAAGCTGGGTGGTGGGTACGCTGGTATTTGTTGTTATTATACTTTGTGCATATACTTTATATATTCTTTTGTATGATGACAATGTTACATTATAAAAATAATTACTAAAAAGCATGCAACTTCATTAGTATTTGATCTAGAGAAATGAACTCTGACCCAGAAAGCTTTCATTTGAAATTCAGGTCCACCATTTTACTACCTATGAAACTTAGATAAGCTTGTTTTTGGACAAAGCAGGAATTTCAGGCTATAAAAGAGCACCTGGAAAAAGACTGTTTGACTTAATTTTTAGCTCCATGGTTTAGCACACAAAAAACACTTAGTAAATCTTTCCAGAAAGAATGAAATATATTCTCATGAAAAAAGTATATAAAAACCTTATAAATAGTATAAAACAAGCCAATCTATGCATCTTCATCTTTATCTCTATACTAAAGAAGCTTTAGATGAAGGTAACTGGCAAAAGGATAGCCATATAGATCTACAGAATGGAATTGTGAGTCCAAAATTAAATCCTTATATACATGGTCAATTGATTTTCAACCAGGTGCCAAGACAATTGAGTGGGGAAAAGAATAATTTTTTTAACAAATGGTGTTGGGACAACTGGATTTCAACCTGCAAAAGAATAAATTTGGACCCCTACCTCACTCAAAATGGATCAATGACCTAAATATATGGGCTACAATCATAAAATTTTTAGAAGAAAACAAAGAAAAGTCTTCATGACTTGGGATTTGGTAATGGATTTGTAATAACCAATGAAACAAGAGAAACTGAAGATAAAAAAAGGAGGGGGGCGCGAATTGAATTCCATAAAACTTTAAAACTTTTGTGCACTAAAGGACATTATCAAGAAAATGAAAAGATAACCTAAAGAAGGGGAGAAAGTGTTTGCAAATCATCTGTCTGATAAGAATCTAGTATCCAGAATATATAAGGAATTCTTATAACTCAATAACAAAACAAATAACCCAGTTTTAAAATGGCAACACAAGCAAAATAGATTAATTGTACTTCATCAAAATTAAGAACTTTTGTGCAACAAAGGACATTAGTAAGAAAGTGAAAAGACAACCTACAAAATGAAAGAAAATATTTGGAAACCACATATATGAAGAGGATTTAACATCAAGCATACATAAAAAATTCAAAATCAAAAGACAAACAACCCAATTTAAAAATAAGCAAAGTACCTGAATAGACATTTCCCCCAAAAAAAGATACACAAATGGTCAATCAGTACATCAGAGAAGTGAAAATCAAAACCATAATTAAATATCACCTCCTATCCACTATAATGGCTATTATTTTAAAAAACTGAAAGTAAGTGTTGGCAAGGATGTGGAGAAAAAGGAACCCTAGTACACTCTTGTTGGAAAAGTAAAAAGGTGCAACTGCTGTGGAAGAGTTTCCTAAAAAAATCAAACATATAACTACTTTATATATAACCTGGCAATCTCACTTCTAGGTATATACCCAAAAGAATTGAAAGCAGGACTCAGAGACATATTTATACAATAATGTTCATAGCAGCATTATTCACAATAGCCCAAAGATAGATACAACCCAAAAGTCCCTTAAGAGATGAATGGATAAACAAAATGTGGTATATATGTACAATGGAATATTATTTAGCTGTAAAAAAGGATTGAAGTTCTGATACATGCTACAACATGGATTAAAAAAAAGCAATAAATCTTAAAAAAAAACAAAACTTTTTTTTAAAAAAAGGAGGAAACGAAGAGGAAAGTAAATAATTTTTTTAAAAACATGAAAACGTATAACAGATTTTTAAAATACCTCAATTGCTAAACAACTGAAAATATTTCTTAAAGCTATAAAATATAAAATGGACTAAAAAATAAAGGATGGGCTAGATATAATATGGCAATTTTCAAAGTTCTGAATGACAGAATACAGGGCTATTTTATACCATAAACCTTGGTATATAATATTCTTGGAACATTAAGTTTCCATAAAATAAATGAAATCCAGAGTCCTTCTGCTAACATAATAACCACAGTTATTTAAAGGTACATCCTTGTGAATATTTGTCTTCCCAGAAAATATTTCTGTATGACTGTTTTACCGTTGATGTGAGGAGGAAACTGCCGGGCCTTGTTAGTTGAGGAACTGATGTTCCTGCAATTGCCATGGCAACTGTCTGACTTATCATGCTTCCACTCTCACTTTCATAATCATCAGGAGCTGCACAAATTAGTCTCCCTCGTTGATTGTGAGTTTCTGGAGAAAAATAATCCAAAATAATTAAATATAATTTCACTTTAGATCAACTAACAAATATTGAGCATGCAATTCCCTTTTCTATTCTCCATTATTCTTTAAAGGAGAAATCTGTTAACATGTAATATTTATTGTTAGATTTCCTTCCACTTTTTAAGTTAATAAAAGAATATTTTAACCACTTATTCATATCTACAGTTAAATTTACGGTTTTATACAGAGCTCTAAATGGCTAGTAAAAAAAGATATAATAATATAAACAATTCTGCCTTCAGGTAAGGAAACCCATTTTAGTGAGCAAAACACTGGGAAACTTACTCAACTATCAGTCCCTCAAAGATAACAAATTGGTTATCTTTACATCACCTTACAGAATTCTTAGCACATATTAACTACTCTATAAATGTATGATTTTATTTTAATTGAACTGGAAGTAATTTATCAGGTTAATTGCTAGTTCAAATGCAACCTACAATGTTTTCTCTATGGCAAATGAAAGAATTTACATAAATTATAAGCATGCAAAGGCAGAGCAATAAAAGTTTGTGGGTTATAGTTTTTAAAAACCAACATAACTTCAATTTATGAACCCAAAGTTAGCAATAAACACAATTCCTGGTATTCAGGTTAATGTTAATTCCAATTACATATCTAAATAAAATTGAGACTGACAGTGGTAGACATCAGTACACTTATACAATTTCCTAAAAGGCAGGAATAGAATCGCTAAAAAATGATTTTTAAGTTCATCAAAAGAACAAGTTACAGGAATTTGGCAATGAATTGTCTCACACTTTCAAAAGTTTTTCAGTAATATGGCTAAGTATTTTCAGTTTACTTATATCATAAGTGTATTTTCAATTATACTTCTTTTTCCTAATATAAAATCTTTATCCTTGAGATACTTTCTAACACTTTTAATCATTGGGCCTTGCCTTTAAAATATGTCTTAAATATGCTAAATACCTGTGAAATCATACAGCTGAGGTACTGTTTCCATGATAATGCCAATCAGAGGTAGATACAACATGGCCACCCGGGCCTTTATCTGTGGGTCAGAGAACCGTGGGTCTGAGTCGTGACTGGATAGTAAATTGTGCACCATATTGATGACTTTCTTATGCAATCCAAACAGACTATTTAAAAAGAAGATGAAGAAATAGCAATAGTGAGGCCACAGAGATTAGTTTATATCTTTAAAACAAACATTAAGTCATGGAACTGAAAGAATTTTATTCAATTTCTTAATTTTGTCACATATTTTTCATGTATTGCTATGAAACATTTCTCATTTTAAAATTAATGGATGTCTCTCTGCATAAAAATAAGAATTGAGAAAAAAGGAAATGCTATACAAATTCAGTTAGGAATAAATCTGATTATATTTACACTAAATCTTTATTATTGCATTTGAATATTAAAGAACTTAAGACCACTTATAGATACATATTAAGGTAAAGAAAGTATATTTTAAGCAGCTGTAATTTTATTTGATAAAATCAGATCTTCTCTAGGAAAAAAAAATCCTCTAACTAATGGACTACATAGTCCACAGGCTGGAGTTGCCTTTGGTTCTCTATTTAAACTGAACTTCCTAGCTTATATACTTCATTTGGGTTCTTAGAACTTTTCTAGACTCCCATACCCTCTCCATATCACTTTTTTTTTTTTTAACCTCTCTTCTTAAATTGAGGACATTTGTACAAAATATTCCAATTAAAAATTCACCCATACCAACTTT
This sequence comes from Cabassous unicinctus, assembly GCA_029593785.1. Classification (NCBI taxonomy): domain Eukaryota; kingdom Metazoa; phylum Chordata; class Mammalia; order Cingulata; family Chlamyphoridae; genus Cabassous; species Cabassous unicinctus. The sequence goes on from JAQZBX010106655.1 coordinate 5,110, forward strand.
AATTGGCTTTTAATGCTACAACTAGCATCAATTTTAGATCTCATTCCCCATTCTTAGGCCTCTCACCAATATCAGTAGAAGATTCCAACTTACTTTACCTGAATTTGCTGTAGCAAGATCTTTCAACACATCTCCATCTTTCTCTTTTTATCAGAAAAGTTACACCTTCTCTCAGAAGGCAATTTCTCTATGTGTTCAATGAATCCCAATTTTCTTTAAAAGTTCCAATGTTTCTTCTCACTAAGATCGTCCCTTCTTTCTTCAAATAAGCACTTACTATCTTGAAAATATATCTTCACTTAAACCTCTAGTTTTGCCTAGCTTATACATTATTTCTTTCCATCAGTAATAAACCATTACATTATAATTTAAGTAATAAAGTTTCTTAGTATACAGTCTATATCAGTGGACCATTTAATTCCTCAATATGTAATAGCTTCATTTTTGAAGCTAACAATTTTGAGTACTTACAACATGATACTTACAACATGATAACTTCATCATAAGGTCATCAGCTAAATGACCTTTACAAAGAAATTTAACTTTATAAGTCTCAGTATCCCTATCTATGATATGAGGATTGGAACAGAACTTACCTCATAAGGTGGTTGTGAGAATTAAGTTACATAATCAATGTAACAAGTTAAGCACAGTGCCTTGCACAGTAAATATTAGTTTTTATTCTCTCTTTTAAGATCACACAGCAGGTTAAAATCTGGAATTTGAAACCAGGAAGTCTTAATCCATAGCCCTTGATCTTTTCCACTATTTTACATAGCTGTATACAAAATCTACCTGGAGATTCCCTCTTCTCCCTTCCAGGTTTTTATCCAGAAAACACACTTTTGAAGAATGTCAAGAAGATATATCCATCTAATGGATATATCTCAGACTTTATTCTCCGGACATCTTTGTGAACTTCTTGATGTTTTTTTCTCAGTATCCTCTCTAAAAATTCCCATACATCCTCATACTCCCTATCATTATAACCAAAGCTCAGATTATTAGACAGGTGTGCCAAATCAGTCCAAAGGAAAGACTGACATTACATGCTTGAAAACAGGGTTTTAATCCTGCTGGATATGAACAAGTAAGAATTTAATCTTGATTGCCAGGGGCAAATATCCTATGTTAAAAAAGGCACTAGGTTTAGGATGGACCTAAACTAGTAGAACTAGTAGAACCTAGTAGAACTGAGATGCAAAGAACTAGAACCTTGAGTGACGTCAGCATTGAACTGCTGATTATACTATGCTAAAAACCGTATATTTCTTTCAATGCTGACATAATGAATTTCCTTGCATCAATCAAGCCAGTTTGGAAAAAAGGTTTACTGTTTCTTACAATTTAAAAATATTGAATTTATAAACAGCATCTTCTCTGAACACAATAGAAATAAGGCTAGAAATTAATAAATAACAGAGAACTGGAAAATTCATAAGTATAAGGAAATTAAATACACACTCTTAAATAATCAGTAAGCCAAGAAAAAAATCACAAGGGAAATCAAGAAATATCTTGAGACTAATGAAAATGAGAACACAATATACAAAAACTTATGGGATGCAGTAAAGGCAATGCTCAGAAGGAAACTTAAAGGTGTAAATATTTATATTATAAAAAAGAAAGAGCTCAAATCAGAGACCTAACTCCATACCTAAAAGAACTGGAAAAAGAACAGAAAACTAAACCTAAAGTAAGGAGAAGGAAAGAAATAACAGAGTTTAGAGCAGAAATAAATGAAATAGAGAATAAAAAGCAAAAGAAAGAATTAACAAAACCAAAAGTTGTTTTTTTAAAAGATCAGAAATATCAATAAACTATTAGCTACATTGACAAAGAAAAAAAGAAGGACACAAATAATCAAAATCAGAAATGAAAGAGGGGGGCATTACTACTGCCCTAAAGAAATAAAAAGATTATAAGAAGATACTATGACCAACTATCAACAAATCAGACAAACTAGATGAAATGGACACATTCTTAGAAACATACAACCTACAGCGACTCTAGAGAAATACAACATTTCACCCAAACAATTACAAGAAAAAAGACCAAATCAAGGACTTCCGGGAACATGGCATCGGAAAAGGTAGGCAGGGTTCAACTCTCTCATAAAAATAATGAAGGAAGGGTAAAAAGCTGTCCAAGGGAGCTGCTTTCGGGATCAGCAGACTAGGAGAGTGCTGCACATCCACCAGGAGGGCAAGGAATAGGGAGAAAAAGAAGTCAAAACAAAAAAGTGAGATGCTAACCCCCATGGCTGGGAATGGCATCCATGCCCCACCCTCAAGGTGAACAGCCTTGATTAAAACCCATGGCTCACTGCAGCCAAGTGAGAGGAGAAGAGACATCTTCCTCCCTGGGAAGAGGGAACATACAGCAGAGGACGGAGAGTGGTTTCTCTTCAGTGAATTTGGCCAGCAGAGCCCGCTTTGAATTTTGGCTCTGGCCAGACCAGAATCACGGGCAAGCAGAGGTTGAAAGAGACACCTCTGTGGAAAGATTCACCAGTGAGAACCATCTTCTGGTAGGCTCAGAAACTGCAAGGAGAAAAACCACTTTTAGGAGTCTCTTGTCCCAGTCTCTCTGGAGTGGATGTGTGCCCCATTAATTAGTCTCTGGACCTATTTTCATCATTTAAGCTCAGCAATTTTAAAGACTTAGAATAAGTTGAACCAAAAAATGAAAAGAGCTGGAAAAAACCCACTAGGCAAGACACACAAATTGACTATCAGAGCAAATTCACCAACATATTCAGATGCATAGACATCAGCAAAAAATTACCAACCAGACTAAGAAATGGGAAGAGATGGCCTAGGCAAAGGAACAAACCAAAAATCCTAATGGGACACAGGATTTAAGACAACTAATCAATGAAATTCATACAAATCACCAAAATCAATTCAATCAATTAAAGGAAAATATGACTAAAGAGATAAAAGATATTAAGACAACACTGAGTGAACATAAAGAATAATTTGAAAGCCTGCAAAAAAAAAGTAACAGAGCTTATAGGAATGAAAGAGGCAATGGATGAGATTTAAACTACATTAGAAGCACATAACAGCAGATTTGAATTGATTGAAGACAGAATTAGTGACTTGGAGGACCAACCATCTAAACTTGGAAAGACACAAAAAAAGAATGTAAAGAATCAAACAGGGTCTCAGGGAATTGAATGACAACACAAAATGCACAAACATACATGCTATCGATGTCACAGAAGGAGAAGAAAATGGAAAAAGGGGGCAGAAAAAATATCTGAGGAAATAGTGACCATAAACTTCCCAAGCCTTATGAAAGATATAAATATCAAATTCCAAGGACAACATACCCCCAGAAAGAATAAATACAAATAGACCTAGTCCACAACACCTACTAGGCAGAATGACAAATACCAGAGATAAAGAGAGGATTCTGAAGACAGCAATAGAAAAGCAATGCATCACATACAAGGGAAGCTCAATAAGACTAAGTACCAATTTCTCATAGAGGGGAGAAGAAAGTGGGATGATGTATTTAAGGTACTGAAAGAGAAAAACTGCCAGCCAAGAATTCTTTATCTGACAAAACCATCCTTCAAAAATGAGGGTGAGTTTAAAGTCTGCAAAGACAAACACTGAGAGAGTATGTTACCATAAGGTCAAAATTACAAGACATACTACAGGGAGTGCTACAGTCTGAAAGGAAAAAACAAGGGTGAGAGACTGGAAGAAGAGTGTAGAAATGAAGATTATTAGTAAGGGTAACTTTAATATCAAATGAAACAGATTTTAAACACGAAACTATTATAAGAGAGAAGAAGGTCATTATATATTAATAAAAGGGACAATTCACCAAGAAGAAATAAATATAGTAAATATTTATGCACCTAACCTGGGTTCCCCAAGATATATGAGAACATATTGGCAAAACTGGAGTAAGAAATAGACATCTCTACAATGATAGTTGGAGATTTCAATATACGACTCTCAGCATTGAATAGAACATCTAGACAGAGGATAAATAAGTAAATATCTTGAGACGAATGAAAATGAGAACACAACATATCAAAACCTATGGAATGCAGCAAAGGCAGCGTGGACAGGGAAATTTACAGCCCTCAATGCTTGCATTGAAAACAAACAAAGAGCCAAAATCGAAGACCTAACTGCACTCGAGGAACTAGAAAAAGAATAGCAAAGTAATCCCAAACCAAGCCAAAGGAAAGAAGGGAGAAATAATAAAGATCAGAGCAGAAATAAATGAAATTGAGAACAAAGAAACAATAGAATCAACAAAACCAAAAGTTGGTTCTTCTACAACAAACTCATAGCTAGGCAGACAAAGAAAAAGAAAGAAGATGCAAATAAATAAAATCAGAAATGAGAGGGAGAATATTATCACTAGCCCTGCAGAAATAAGAGAGGTCATAAGAGGATACTATGAACAACTGTACACCAACAAACTAGACAATGTAAAAGAAATGGATAAATTACTAGAAACACACAAACAACCTACATTCACCCAAGAAGAAACAGATCTTAACAAACCAATCACAAGAGATTGAAATATCAACAAAAACCTCTGAAAAATGAAAAGCCTAGGACCAGATGGCATCACATCCATTCAAAGATGATCTAACAACAAGCTCATCCAAAAAATGAATAGGGGGAGAGAATGTAACTCAAGCGGTTGAGCACCTGCTTCCCATATACAAGTTTCCAGGTTCGATCCCTAGTACCTCCTAAAAACAAACAAACGAAAAAAAACTCAGGGGAGCCGATGTATTTCAGTGGTTCTCAGTGGTTGAGTGCAAGCTTCCCATATACGAAGCCTCCAGTTCAATATCCGGCCCCGGTACTTAAAAAAAAAAAAATGAATAGGAAGGAACACTACCAAACTCATTCTAAGAAGCCAACATCGTCCTAATACCAAAACTAAAGATACTACGAAAAAAGAAAATTAGAAACTAATTCCTCTAATGAATACAGATGCAAAAATCCACAACAAAATACTTGCTAACCAAATCCAAAAGCATGCTAAAATAATTATACTCCATGATCCAGTGGGTTTTATCCCAGGTATGCAAGAGTGGTTCAACATAATAAAATTGATTATTGTAATGCATCACATTAATAAATAGAAAAAGAAAAATCATATGATCATCTCGATCGACGTAGAAAAGGCATTTGACAAAAAATAGCATCCTTGCTTGATTAAAAAAAAAAACACTCCAAACAGGAATAAAAGGAAACTTTCTCAACATGGTAAAGTGCATGTATGAAAAACCCACGGTGCTCGCTTCGGCAGCACATATACTAAAATTGGAACGATACAGAGAAAACTAGCATGGCCCCTGCGCAAGGATGACACACAAATTCGTGAAGTGTACCATATTTTTACGTGCCACACTAATGAGAGATGTTTATGTGGGAGGTTGTGGGAGGTGGGGAACATGGGAATCCCTGTAATTTTTGTGTAACATTTATGTAATCTAAGCATCTTTTAAAATATTTAAAAAAAACAAAAAAAAAACCCACAGTAACATTGTATTCAATGGTGAAAGACTGAAAGCTTTCCCACTGAGATCAGAAACAAAACAAGGATGCCCACTGTGACCACTATTATTCAATA
>JAQZBX010106656.1:0-10734 GCA_029593785.1 Cabassous unicinctus
TTAAAGTATCTGCAGGGGGACAGGCCAGGCTGAGGGGCAGGGTGTCCTCATGGCCAGTTCACCTGCTTTGGGGTCTGATAGATAGCCCCGGAGCTCCCCTCTCCCCCACCGCATCCCGCCTTCAACACAGGAATAAGGACATGTCCTGGGAGGTATCTGAAAGGTTACAATGGCAGACCCTTGGCACATACAACCTCGTTTCTCTTTCCTTCCAGAGCTTTGAATGCTCATTAAATCCAATGCCAGAAAAAAAACTTAAAACCCACCCAGGGAATGTTTTCTTCAGGCACCCAGAGAAAGAGAGAGAGAGAGAAACCGGCAAACGCAGACAACGTCCTCCCGAAACCATGGTGACCAGCATGACTTGGGGAGGGGGAGGGGGGCTGGTAACATTAATAATAATTTGCTGTGTGGATTTTTCCAGCACAGGTGACTGCATGGGCAAGGCACAGTGCACGTGTGCATTTGCACGTGCGTGTGTGTGTGTGCATTGTCCTCTCTCGCGGGGAGAAGGAGAAATACGTTGGAAGGTGCAACTGATGAAAATGCTTGCGTGCCCATCTCTATGAGTGAACGTGGTGTGTCATACATACACGGGTGTGACTCCACGTGACCAGTCGTGTGCAGGGGTACGTGGGTGTAGGTTCTTGAGTCTGCACGGACACGGATATGCCTGCGTGCCTGGATATCACGGAATACGGACGTGTTCACGGCTGCGTGGGAGCAGGTGATGAGCCACACGTGTGTTCGAGTGCCCTCCTGTGACCAGCTGTGTGCACGTGTGCAGTCGTGGGTGTGACCGTGCGCGTGTGCACCGTTTGCAGAGTTGCTTCGATCTTGCTCGTATTCGTGTGTGAGTGCTTGGACGCAGGTGTGTGTGTGCATGCAAGGACTGGGTGTGTCTGTGACTCCAGGATTGTGTACTTGGGTGTGTGCACGAGAGGGAGAGAGCTTAAAGTAAAAATCTGGAAATGAAGACCTATAATTGGGTTCACAATATTGTCCCCACATCAATTTCCTGGTTTTGACAATGCCTTATAGTTGTGTCAGGTGTTACTATTGGAGGAAGCTGCCTGAAGGGCACACAGGACTATTTTTGTGATTTCCTGTTGAGTCTATAATTATTTCTAAAATAAAAAGTTAAAAAAAAAAAACACAAAAAACCCAGGCATAGGGCGGGGTGTGGGGAACCATGAGTTTCAAACATGTTTGTGTCTCCTCCAAACAAGCAGGAGAAAATGGAAACATCGTTGTAACCCCGAAAATAGCTTTTTTATAAGATTTTAATCTGGACCGTAGATGGGTGACCCCAGATTTCCCAGGTGGGGGATGGAAATCAGGCACCGTGCATGTGTTGGGGGGTATGGGTGGAGGGTGGGCTGTGCCGCTCCAGCGGGGACCCGAGTGGGTGTTTGTTTGCCCTTGTTCTCATGCATGTGCCCGTTGGGTGACCCCGGAGGGCGCTGGGGCCATGCAGAGTGGAACACAGGAATCAGCCCTATCAGCGAGCCGGGGACTTCACAGGTCAGCGCCAGGAAATTTAATCAAGGTGGAGTGAAGAGTCAGCGGCATCAAATCCCCCGGGGTGGCTCGGGAGTGAGGGGCGGAGCAGCTAATCCCCGGGGGTGTCAGGTTATCTGACCACCTGCCGCCACGAAGGGGGTGTGCTCCCCAAACTCAAAGGTCCCAGGCTTGAAGGGGTGTGGGGGGTGGGGAGGGGTACGGAGACATGGAAGTTTACAGAGATGTGTAGAGAGGATGAGGCAGGAAGGGAGAGAGGCAGAAACAAGACAGAACGCACGGAAAGCCAGAGAGACACAGAAAAAGCTACAGCCAGACCCTCGGAATGGAAGACATCAGGACAGGAAGAGAAACCCACCTCCAGAAAGAAACGGAAGAGACCAAGACATAATCAGAAATAGGGAGACCAAGCAACAAGGGGAGTGATGGGAGTCAGGCCCCTAACAGGAGGCCAGGAGGTTGGGGCAAGGCCTGAGGAGACCTGAGCCCACCTGCTCAGAAGCCCCCACCCCTCACACTGGGCCCTCAGTGGGCTGGGGTGCAAGAGGCAGAGGCCAGAATGACAAGGACATTTGTCTGAGATGTCCCCCAAAGAGACGCCCAGATGCACCACATTTAGGGACAGACCATGCATTCCTTCAACAAGTCTTTATTGAGCACCTGCTGTATACCCAGGGATTAACATCTCTGCCTTGTGAGACATCCTGGGAATAAAGGGGTCAGCCCAGGGGAGCTTTCTCCTTCATGCTTCACCATCACCTACAATTACTTGCCTCCCAATGCTCCTCCAGCTCTCTCCCTTCTTCACGCTTCTCTAGACACTTCCTTGCTAGTCCTTGAATACATCAAGATGTCAGTTATAGTTACTGCTGCGTAACAAATGACCCCGAGATCCGTGGAATGAAACAACAACTATTCATTATGAACATGGGTTTAGTGGGTCAGGAATTTGGATAGGACACAGAAGAGATGGTTTGTCTCTCTGGAGCCTCTGCTAGGAAGACTCAAGGGCTAGGCTCAGCAAGAGTTATTGATCAGACCACCTACCTTTAGCCTCTTATTCCCTTCTTGTGGCTTGGGCTTCCTCATAGCATGGTGGCCTCAAGGTGGTCAGACTTCTTACACATTACCTTAGAACTCTAAGAGCCAGTGTTCCAGGGAACAGGAAGCTGCTGACCTTTTATGATCCAGTCTTGGAAGTCATATAGCATCACTTTCACCATATCCTATTGGTTAAAATAATCACAAACACACCCAGATTCAAGGGATCCCAGTAATTGACTGAGTAAAAAATGCAACAAAATAAGGTAACACATCCAACTGTTTAAGCATCTTCTGTTTCTATGGAACCATTGCTCACCTGCTTAAAAAGCATGAGTGATTCATTGGTCCATCCAATGACATTTTCGCAACTGGCCAGTAGTGTATCAGCTATCTATTGCCGTGTAACAAAACACCCCAAAACCTAAGAGGCTTAAACAACAATGCGTTATTGTTTCTCATGATTCTATGGGTTGACTAAATGGTTCTTCTGCCAGTTCATGCATCTGCATTCAACTGGTGACTGGGCTGGAGCCACATGTCTGGAGCCTGGGTGGGGTGATTTGAAGGTGGTGACTTCTCTCCTTCTACATGGTTTCTCATCATTCAGTAGTCAAGCCTAAGCTTCTCATGGTGCCTGGCTTCCAAGCAGTCAAAAACAAAAGAAGCAAGGCTTCTTAAGGCCTCTTCCCAGAAAACACACAGTGATATTTCCAATAAAATCTACTAGTCAAAGCAAGCCCAATGGCTAGCCCAGATTCAGAGAGAGAGAGGTTGTATTCCCCAACTCTTGATGAGAGAAATAGCATGTGAAAATAAAGCTGGGAGGAATTATTGTGTCTGTCTTTAGAAACAAATTTCCAATTGACAAACCTTTAGCTAGACTAACAAAGAAAAAGAGAGAGAGGATGCAAATAATGAAAATTAGAAATGAAAAAGGGGGGACATTGCTACTGACCCCACTAAAATAAAAAGGACTCTAAGAGGATACTATGAACAACTGTATGCCAATATGTTAGGTAACCTAGATGAAATAGACAAATTCCTAGAAACACACAAAGTGGGAAGACTCATTTCCAGACTTTAAGTCATATTACCTAGCTACAGTGGTAAAAACAGCATGGTACTGCCATAAAGACAGACACATAGACCAATGGAACCTAATTGATGGTTAAAAAACAGACGCTCACATCTGTGGTCAAGTGATTTTTGACTAGCCTGTCAAACCCACCCAGCTCAGGCAGAACAGTCCATTCAACAAATTGTGCCGAGAAAACTGGATATCCATAGCAAAAGAAGGAAAGAGGACCCCTATCTCCCACCCTATACAAAAATTAACTCAAAATGAATCAAAAACCTAAATATAAAGCCAAGAACCACAAAGCTTCTAGAAGAAAATGTAGGCAAATACCTTCAAGACCTGGCGGTAGGTGGTGGATTCTTTAAGGAGATAAGAGGAGGACTGACATGGACTACTGATATTTAATGTATGTAGAAGTTTTAATTAGCTTTACTGCAAAAGTGTGGAAATGTACAGAGTTGATGGTAACACATTATAGTGAGTAACAGCTGGTTTATAAACGGGGATGTGCCTGAAAATGGTAGTCTAGGGGTGTAAATGCCAATTGACAGAAAGCTAGAGAATAATCTAGGGACTGAATAGCACAGTCGATCCAGAGGTGGATGAGAATTGTGGTTGATGGTACAGATGCAAGAGTGTCCTTTTTGAGCTAGAGCAGATGTACATCAGTACTGCAGGGTGGTGGGAATGTGGAAAAGCATGGGAAAAATACAACTGGAGTGACCTATGGTGTGTGGTTAACAGTAATAATGTAATATTCTTGCATCTATGCCAAAGATGTGTTGATAATGGAAAATGTGTGCCAAATGTACGCTGTGGACCTGGTAATAATCAGATGATATTCTCTCATAATCTGTAACAAATATTCCACCACGGTGTGGTGTGTTGATAGAGGAGTGTTGTTTGGGAATTCTGCACATGTGCATGATTCTTTTGTAAGTTTACAACTTCTGTCATAAAAATATATTTAAAAAATAATAATAGGGTGGGTTGGGGGAAAAATACACCAACTGTAAGATAAGAACTCTAATTAGTAGTAATATTTTGACAATATTCTTTCACAATTTGTAACAAATGTCTCACAACAATGCAAGGTGTTGGTGGAGGGTTGATGTATGTGACCCCTGTGTGATGTTATGTATGTTTGCTTTGTAAGTTCACAACTTTTACTATATACTTATTGTTTATGTATGTTCATGTATAAATGATTTAAAAATAATAATAATAGGGTGGGTTGGGGGAAAATACTTTGGTTAATAGTAATATTTTGAGGATGCTCTTTAATCATTAGTTAAAAATGTTTTACAACAAAGGTATTGGTGGTAGGGTGAGGTATGAGAGCCCTGTATGATGTTATGTTTGTTTGTTTTGTAAGTTCACAACTATTACTATACATTTATTGTTTATGTATGTTCATGTATGAGTGATATACATCAATAAATTTAAAGAATAATTATAAATTAAAAAAAAAAACCAGCATAGTACTGCACAAGGACAGACAGACAGACCAATGGGATCAAACTGAGAGCTCAGAAACCAATCCTCACATTTATGGCCAACTCATTTTTGACAAGGGGACAAAAACACTTAACTGGGAAAGAATATTCTCTTCAACGAATGGTGCTGGGAAAAATAGATCTCCATTTGCAGCAACAACAAAATAAAGGGGGACCCCTACCTCACACCTTATACAAAAATCAACTCAAAATCAATCAAAGATCTAAATATAAGAGCCAAAACTATCAAACTCTTAGAAGACAATGTAGGGAAGCATCTTCAGGACAGGGTGCTAGGCAATGGTTTCTTAGACTTTACACCCAAAGTACAAGCAACAAAAGAAAAAATAGATAAATGGGACCTCATCAAAATTAAAAACTTTGTGCCTCGAGGGATTTCATCATGAAGTAAAATGATAACCTACACAATGGGAAAAAATACCTGGGAACCACATATCCAATAAGGATTTCCTACCCAGAATATATAAAGAAATCCTTCAATTTAACAACAAAAAGACACACTAATTTAAAAATTGGCAAAAGACTTGAATAGACATCTCTCCAAAAAAGATATACAAATGGCCAGAAAGCACATAAAAAGATGCTCAACATCATTAGCCATCAGGGAAATGCAAATCAAAACCATGATGAGAGGGGAGCAGGTGTGGCTCAAGCAGTTGGGCTCCTGCCTCCCACGTGGGAGGTCCTACATTCAGTTCCCAGTGCCTCCTAAAGAAGATGAGCAGACACAGCAAGCAGACACAATGAGAATACAACGAGCAGACAGCAAGTGGAAACAATGAGCAGACAGACAAGGGAGCCATCTGGTGGGGAGGGGAGGAGAAAAAAAACCCACAATAAGATACCATTTCACACACATTAGAATGGCTACTATTAAAAACAGAAAATAGAGGACCAGATGTAGCTCAGTGGTTGAGCACCTGCTTCCCATGTACGAGGTCCTGGGTTCCTTCCCCAGTACCTCCTAAAAAAAATAAATAAATAAGTGTTGGCACGAATGCAGAGAAATGGGAACACTCATTTATTGCTGACGGCAGTGTAAAAAGGTGCAGCCACTGTGGAAGACAGTTTGGCGGGTCCTCAGAAAGCTATATGACCCGGCAATCCCACTACTTGGTATATACCCAAAGGAGCTGAAAGCAGGCACTCAGACATTCACACACCCATGTTCTTAGCAGCTGTGGCAGTTTGGTACAGTTTATGAGTTCCAAAAATAGATACTAGATTGTGTTTGCAAACTGGTCTGTTCCTCTGGGCGTATTAGAGCATATCAGATTCAGAGGTTTCACCTATACTTTATTAAATCAAGATTAGGGCTTTTGTTTGACCGTGTTATTAGGGTGACTCAGTTTGAGTGGGCTGTATACATGGATGCTCAATCAAAGACAGGGAAGTAAACACCTGGAGAAGGAGTGCGCAGAGAGTTGAGTTTTGACGCTGGATCCCCAGGGAGAATCGAGCCTGATAGTCTACAGCTGGACTTGTGGAGAGAGCAGAGCAGCTGAGCCCAGAAAGAGACAAGCCCCAGGAAGAGAGACGAGCCTTATGCCAGCCTACAGCTGAGATGGGAAGACGCTGGGAACACGGAGCCTTAGGAGGAAGAGGAAGGCTGAACCCTTGCAGAGAGGGCAGCCATCTTGCTCCAACATGTTTGGTGAAGGAAGTAACTTACCTTTTATAGCCTTGTGACTGTAAGCTTCTACCCCAAATAAAAACCCTTTATAAAAACCAACAGATTTCTTGTACTTTGCATCAGCACCCCTTTGGCTGACTGATACAGTGGCATTATTCACAATTGTCAAAAAATGGAAGCAACTCAAGTGTCCACCAACTGATAAATGGAGAAACAAAATGTGGTGTATACATACAACGGAATATTATTCAGCTGTAAAAAGGAATGAAGTCCTGATGCATGCAACAACATGAACGAACCTTGAAGACTTCATGTGGAGTGAAATAAGCCAGACACAAAATGACAAATATTGTATGATCTCACTGATACAAAATAATTAGAATATGCAAACTCATAGAGGTAGAATCTACACTGTAGATTACCAGGGGTTGGGCTGGGAATAGGGAATGGGAAGTCAAGTCTTAAAATGTATAGGCTTCCTTTAGTTAACTTGACTGTAAAAGTGTGGAAGTGGATAGAGTTGATGGTGACACATTATAGTGAGTAGAACTAACGCAGCTGGTTTATAAATGGGATTGTGGCTGGAAAGGGTAGTGTAGGGATGTAAATGTCAGTGGAAAGAAAGCTAGAGAATAATCTAGGGACTGAATAACACAGTGAACCCAGAGGTGGATGAGAATTGTGGTTAATAATACAAATACAATAATTTCCTGTAAACTAGAACGGATGTTTGTCACTATTGCAGGGTGGTGGGAATGTGGAGAAGCCTGGGAAAAATACAATTAACGTAACCTATGGACTATAGTTACCAGCAATACTGTAATATTCTTGCATCAAAGCCAAAGATGTACTGTGTTGATAATAAGGATGTGTGGAAAAAATATGCCAAATATACACTATGGACAATGGTTGGTGGCAATAGTCTGATGATATTGTCTCATCATCTGTAAGAAATGATCCACAATGGTGTGGTGTGTCGGTGAAGGGGTGTTGTATGGGAATTCTACACATATCCATGATTGTTTTTTAAGCTCACAACTTCTGTATTAAAATATATATTTTAAAAAAGCCACTAAAATAAACAAAGCAAAATGTACAAGCTTCCTATTTGGAATGATGGAAATGTTTTGGTAATGGAGGGTGGTGATGGTAGCACGACATTGTGAAAGCAATTAACAGCACTGAAATATATATCGGAGTGTGATTAAAAGGGGAAACGTTAGATTGTATCTATGGTAACAGAATAAACATTTTTTAAAAATCCATGGAACTGAACTACACAGACAGTGAGCGCTAAGTTAAAACATGAACTATAATTAATAGTAAATTATAAAAATGTGCCATCATCAACTGTAAACAAATGTTCCGCACCAATGCAAGTTGATAATAATAGGGAGGTATACTCGAATCCTGTATTTTATGCGTGATTGTTTTGTAAGCCCACAACTTCTCTAATAAAGGGGAAAAAACAGAAACAAATCACAAGTACGTTTAAAAGACTGGTCAGTTTGCAAATCTCTGTCTAATCATCAGGCTAATGATGATTAATGATGATCTAATGATGAGGCAGTTGGCATTATTAATCAGGGTCTGTGGCAGCTTGAGATTATTTTATGAATCCCCAAAAGAGAAAAGTTATGTTTTTAAACTAATCTGTTCCTGTAGGTGTGATACTCTTTGATTGCATTGACTTCAGATGAGGGCCCTTTGATTAGATTACTTGATAAGATCACTTTAAGGCTTTTGATTGGACTATGTCAGTGAGGGGGTGACTCAGGTTGAGTCTCCGCCCTTTTGCTGGGTCTGATGAAAACAGAGACAGAGAGAAAGAGAGTCAGGAAAAGGAAGCCGCCATTTTTGGTCCTGCCATGTGAGAGAGGACTAGAGAATCACTTAAGTATGAAGCCCCCCAAGAGGCTGGACCCACGGAGCAGCTCAAAAAGAGACAGCCCTGCTCTATGCCTGGCTGCCCTCAGCTGCACTTAAACCTTGGGAAGAAAGCGGAGCAGCCCAGACTGATAGAGGAGGCCTGGAAAGAGACACGCCTACAGCTTCAGAAAGGCAGAGACCTTAGCAGAGGTCGGGACCCATCTTGCTTTGTCACGTGCCGGGACAACAGGATCACCAGTAGCTGACTTTGGTGAGAAAGCACCTCTTATGGTGCCTCGATTTGTATTTTCTCACGACCTTGGAACTGTAAGCTTTTGCCCCCAAATAAAAGCCAACCCATTTCTGGTACTTTGCACCAACAGCCCTTTGGCAAACTAAAACAGGGTCTTTGGATGCAAGCGACAGAAATCAAACTACTCTAGCTAACTAGAACTGAAAAGGAATTTGCCAGGGGTTAGGAGAGAAGGGGTGGAGTGGATGGTTGTTCCTTCCTGCTGCTGAGGCTGGAAGACTAGAAACTATATTTCCCAGAATCCCTTGCAGCTAAGCTCTGGATGTGCATTTCATTCTCTTAAAGGGATAGAGTCATGCAATGTTTGATACACAAGCAGCCTTCCTGCCACATCCACATTCTTAGCAGGCGTGATAGTGGTGGTGACATCAGCAGAAGACCCAGAGTCTGGTCAATTCTCTGTAGGCATTGAAAAGCAGGGTACGGGGCAGCCACTTTTTTTGTTATTGTTGTTATCAACAGTTGTTGTTGATTGGTTAAACCTGTTTGAGATGAGCTTTCTGCCATGTATGACCCAAGGAATCCTAAGTGATGTGGTTAGAGAAGGTGAAGTCGGCATGGATGGATATTTTATATGGTATAACGTTGAAAGTTTGCCTTAAGTAAAAGTATTCCTGTGAGGCCAGCTTCCCAGCTCAGCCAAAGCAAAAAGCAATACGCTGGGGCCATGTGTGTATCAGTCAGGCAAAGGGGTGCTGATGCAAAGTACCAGAACTCTGTTGGCTTTTATAAAGGGTATTTATTTGGGGTAAAAGCTGACAGTCATAAGACCCTAAAGAGTCCAACTCAAGGTTACTTCCTCACCAAACTCTGTTGCCATGTGTTGAAGCAAGATGGCGGGTGAAGTCTGCGAGGGTTCAGCCTTCCTCCTTCCTCTTAAGGCTCCATGGGTCCAGCTTCTTCTGATCTCAGTCGTAGGCTGGCATAAGGGCTCATCTCTCTTCCTGGGACTCATTTCTTCCTGGGCTCAGCTGCTCTGTCCTCTTCACAAGGTCAGCTGTAAACTATCAGGCTCATCTCTCTTCCCAGGGCCACAGGATGCTCTGTCTATCTTCTCTGTGTGTCTACTTCCATGTGAGAGTCTGTTTTATCAGCCCACCAAGGGGTTGGGGACTCAACCCTGCATGCCCTAATGATGTGGTCGAATAAAAGCCCTAATCTTAACATCATTTAATCAAAGTCATCTCAGTTGAATCTAATACAATCAAAGGGTATCATGCCCAGAAAAAAAGACCAGTTTTCAAACATAATCAATATGTTGATTATTATTATTGATTATCAAGAGATAATCAATATCTCTTTTTGGAATTCACAAATAATGTCAAAGTGCCACAACCTGGAAGAGCAGAGCCAGAATATAGCCTTCGGAAGAAGTTTATTTGAACCACAGTGAGGTAAACTGAGTCCGGCTGGGGAGGAAAGCCTACCTAGGATCACACACTAATGCCAGCTGGGGCTCTTTTCCTGCTGGTCGTCATAATGAGGACAGAAAGGAGAAAGGTGTGGGAGGGAATGAGAGAAAATGTCTCCGTGTGCAGGATCACTAATAGAACATCAATAAAAATGAGTCATCCCATGAGATCAGTGAGGGGGCAGAGTCTTAAAATGTCAGAAAGCGGCTGGAGAGAAAACCAGGAATGTGATGTTGGACCCACATTCATGCTGGTGTGAGTCAAGTTATTCCTTTGCTGGAACAATGTTCAGACATATAGGGGACAATGTGGTGGAGGATGGATGTTGACTCCTTTTTTTTTTTTTT
>JAQZBX010106657.1:0-10726 GCA_029593785.1 Cabassous unicinctus
TCAAAAAAAAAAAAAAAAAAAGCATTCTAAAGGGTTTCAGGAGACCCAAGAGAAGAAATGCTTCATTTTAAAAATGAGATGACAAGAAATGAGGAAATAGAATATTCCATCAGAGAAAGGAAGTTAATTTTAAAGAGATTAAATAATAGATGTGACAAGTTCTACTTAAAGAAAATATTTCAGCTGCATAATGAAAATACATTCCCTAACAAGAAAAAAAAAAGTTTTAAAATCTGGCTGATTCCAAACTTCAAAGAATGAAAGCTCTGAGCTTTGACAAATACAAAAGTAATATTTATATGAAGTTTTATAAACTGCCAGTATCCTTGTTTTGCGACTATTTCCTCTCTTCTCTGTACCTTCTGTTTTCATTGTTGGTATCACTCAGTCACTGTGTTTTCTTTAATTATGTGTTAAAATGAAATTTAAGTTCTTAATCAGCTTAGAAGTTGTTTTGTTTGTTAGTGAAATCACTTTTGAAATACAGGCAATATTAGGTAAAGGCAGATACTGTGTTTAAACTGCCAATCAACTAGAAACTAAGTTCTGAAGAACATAAAACATCAGTAAATCTCCCAGCATTAAAGGCTTCCATTGTTAGGTGGATGTTTTCTTAAGGACTCCAGGAAAACTTGAATTCACTCTGATTCTCTAAAGAAATGGTTCTTACCTGGTTCCTTTTTTCCCCTTAAGCAACAGATGGACAAACAAGGGAATTCAGTGGAGGGGCCATGGAGAAAACAAAATGTGCACAGGAAGACTACTGAGAGACTTTTTGAATTCCAGGAGGCAATGAATGAGGCAATATATATTAGGCCAATACAAAAATGGTATTGAAATACTAACAGTTCCCTTTTGTATCATACTTCACAGCTTATACATTCCATAAGTCATTTAACACAAAACAACTCTTTTCTTTCATTAGTCACTAATTATCTATTAGTCACTATTACTCATGAAATAGACTCAACCAAATTCCAGGGTTGCCTGTGGTTAACCTTGAGCTACCATATTATTTTCAGTTCCTTCTTGGGATAGAATGATGGAAAGAAAAACCTCTGAAATGCTTCATCTGTAAAATCTTCATCAATGCAATGTTCTGCAGTGTTTTAGTTTCCAGGCTGCTAGAACAAATACCATACAATGAGTTGGCTTAAACAATGGGAATTTATTGGCTCACAGTTTTGAGGCTAGGAGAAGTCCAAAATTGAGGCATCTGCAAGGCATGTTTTCTCCTCAAAGATTATGTTGTTCTGGGGCTGGCTGCTGGCAAAACTTGGTCCTTGGTTTTTCTGCCACATGGCAATGCAATGGTGGCACCCTCTCCTTTCTCTTCTGAGTTGCATTGCCTTCCAGCTTTCCAGCTTCTGGGTGCTCCCCATGGCTTCTAGCTCTGTCTGAATTTCATTCTGCTTCTAAAGGACTCCAGTAATCCAGATTAAAGCCCAACCTGACTCAGTTGGGCCACACCTTAATGATGCAACATGTTGAAGAGATCTAATTTATTATGGGTCCACACCCACCAGAATGCAGACCAAGACCAAGAACATGTCCAAACTGGGGCACACGCTTCAGTCAACACCATAGAGAGTTAGAGAAACAAATAGATGCTCAATCATTTCTTTCAATTGCAGAAAACTCAGCCCACACTGACTTCAGCCAACATGCCTCCAAGGGTATAAAGGCAAAGCTTGATTCAAGACTTAAAATATCAGTAAGATCCATCCTTTGGCACTGTGCTTGGTATACCTCTAGTTTTAGGCTTCGAGGTGAGGGACCCCTTAGCTCCAGGCTCATATTACTATAATACCCAGTCCATCAGAAGACAGTCTGCTTCTGGGGTGATTTAAACCAAAGTCCACAATTCAATCTGATAGTCTGAATTCTCTGACTTAGGTTATTGGTCCTCTAGAACCAATCACTGCAGTCAGGAGAAAGGGTTAAAATATCCTGATTGTCTAGGCTAAACATAGGTCAAATACTCCACCCCTAGAATTGAGTCAGGAAGTAAAATAAGTGCTACTGTTGCTACAAAGTGGAGGCTAACTGGCACAAATGCCACATATAAGAGCACCTGAAACCTTGCTAATGTGTAATTGCACTGCTAGTCTATTCTTTCTCTAATCCACCATATCTACTGCTCCCAAATTAATTGTCCTGGGGGACAGTGTTTTTCATACTAACCCTTTGCTCAGAAACCTCAAAAATACTGATTTGTGAAAAGAAATTTCAAACTCCTGGAGCCCGACATTTAAGGTCCTTCACAATCTGGTCATACCCAACTTACTTTACCATTCTTAACTCCAACCAAGTAGAACCTCTCTGGGCCTTTGCTTCTACTGCTCTCTCTACACAAATCCTTTCCTTCTGATCTCTGCTTTTCTAAATTGTACCAATAGTTTAATAATTGGAATGAATTCCATGTTCTTTATGAAGCTGAAAGCAATTTTGTCCTCCTTTCAACTCCCATAATCATAAATCTCTCTTATAGTAACCACTGCTTCCTACCCAAGTCAGTTATTTTTGGATCTGTCTACCAGAGTCTATATGCCTCATTGAAAATGGGTTTAGATCTTCAATATCTTTGATACTTTTGAAACAACAAAGTACCTTATACTCAATAATAAAGTTTTTTTTTTTTTTTTTTTTAATAACCTAATACATATAGAGTACTCAGGAAAAAGGAAACTCATCCTGGGTCTTCTCTAAGTAGGCAGAAATGTTTTGGTTTTTTTTTGACATGGAAACAAAGTGTTGGTGAATCAATCATTCATTTATTCATTAGCCTTTCATTAATTCAGCCTTTGTTATGTGCAAACCCTGTGCTAGGTACTGTGCAATGTGACAGAGACACAAACTTGAATGGCTTTTTCCTCTCCCCAAGGAACTCATAGTTTAGAAGAAAAGAAGCACAAGTAATTACATTACAGTGGAATAAGATGACGTGGGAATACAGAGGACAAGGAAAAGATGAATTAATCACAGAAATTCTCTAAAATCTTCACAGAAAAGGAAATATTTGAGCTGGAAAGAAAGAAAAGGGCAGAGAAACAGCAGGTAGAAAGTATATATAAAAAAAAAACAATTGAGTTTCAGATTTGTGAGCAGTTCAGTGTGATCAGTGAGTGTATTTTGTAAAGTATATTGTACAAAGATGGATTGGAAGGATTTATCAAGGTGAGATTATAAAATGCTTTATATTATATGACAAGGAGTTTACAATTTACCATATGGGTACTTGGGCAGTGGCCCACATTTTTTTTCTTTATTTTTAAAGGAGCTTTAGATTACATAAATGTTACACTGAAAATATAGGGGATTCCCATATACCTTTTCCCCTTCCCCTCCCACACTTTCACCCATTAACATCTTTCATTATTGTGGTACATTTGTTACACCTGATGAACACATACTAAAGCATTGCCAGTAGTCAAATTTGAAACTGAGATTTGGTAACAGATTTATACATTTTAAGGCAATGTAGAATATTGTCTAGGGATAGGAAAGAGAGGCTGGAAGTTGGTTAGGAGGTACGTATAAACTAGAAGATTCTAGCCAGAGTAACAGTATATATTTAAAATGTCATTAATTGAAGCAGGAAATATATGAAAAGTATTAGATTTTGGGAACAGGAGAAAAATGATTGTGTTGAATTTGAGATTTATGAGCTCTTCAGGTGGAAGTATCTAATAGGTGAAATAAGCAACTAGACATAATAACTGCCTTACCTATTCCACCGCTGGTTGTGGCCTTAATAATAAAATTGAAAATGCCTTAAAAGTAAAAACAGTATATAGTCTTATATACAAAAAAATATCATTGAATAATAAAACTATTGTAATTGTCCAAGTTAATAAAAATAGAATTTGCTCTTTGGCTTATTTGATTTATTTTTTACAAACGGAAAAAGAGATCAATAAACTGGCTTGCTTAATTTATAGTTAACGTAAGTTTGATTCAACTTTTTCAGGATGGTGACTTCAAGTTCCTGGGGTCCCACCCAGTCAGTAAAGCCTGCAGGGCTGACTTTTTATAAACATTTCCCAGTCCTCTTCTTTGGGGCATTATTGTGTTTTTCTTCACCTTTTCTCTCTGGAATTTTATTCCAACCACCATCACTTTCTGTGTACCGTGAAAACTTACTCAGTAGTTTGGTTGTTTGAAACTAAATTGGGTTACATTAGTTTTAAGGTGTTGGCAGTGATTTTGTCAGAAGCCATCGAACCCACAAAAAGATAAACTGAAAGTTAAGAATTCTTTTGGTTTCCCCGAAGGAATTATATTAGACTTGAAAACTATATGGTGAAAAGTTTTAGACGCAGGTTAAATTTGTCATCTACAAAGTCAGAACGAGGAGCTCTCATTTAATTGCTTACACATACTTGGGGGAAAAGAATATTCTTACATATTAAAATGCACATTTGAATAGCTGAGCACTTGGCAAACATTAAAAACTGGGCTCTCAACTTCTTATACTTCAGTGAGGAGAAAGCAGCAGCAGCTGAAGTTTGATGTGAATATTATTGGGGTTGTCAATTAAGTTAAATTAAACCAAAAACATTCTTAAAACAAAATGTTCCCCCTCAGGAGTTTCCACTCAACTATAATATTTAATTAAACATGATATAAGTAAATGCATTATCTGTGCTCTAAGAAATATAAATGAATTGCATGAGAATGTGGGGAAATTCCATATGGATTCCAACTAGAGGCATTTATGAAGACTTCATGGAGTTGGTGAGATTGAAGATAAGTATTAAGGGATGAGCTAAATTTAATGGGAACAATGAAAGCAAACAAGAAATAATTTATCAGGCAACTTTTCCTAAATAGAACTCTGTGGGGAATGCTAATCATTCAGACTGGTTGTGTTGTACCATATTGAGAGTAAACAGTGGCACAGCAGGGAATGACAATATTTACTTTAAATATAATTTTCCTTATATGATTTATTCCAATATAATCAAATTTTCCCTTACTTGTTTAAAAGGTACAGAAAAATAGATCCTAAATAACAGTTAGTGAAAGTTTGTGAAGGTGTTAAAAACAACAGATTCATCTCCCTCACCTTGGAATTTTTTTTCCCCTTTGCCAGTGCTAGTATCTTTACTTACCATAAATTTTTGTCTTTCTTTTTATTGCCCAAATTTCTAGATGGGTTGTATACAATTCTTCAGTACCGATACATTGCTATTGCCCATGCGCCTACTCCTGCTGCTTTTAAAATCAGTTTCAAGAAAGACTTTAATGGCTTCTTAGGCTTCAAATTCAAAGGTCTTTCCTCCATTCTCATTCTCCTTGATATTTGTTGAGCTCTTGAAACTATCGATCACCCTGTTTCTTGAAAGCCCCTCTTCCCAAGGTTTCAAACATAAGGTTTTTTGTTTTTTTTTTTTTTCTTGCTCTACTTCTTTGACTATTCTGGTGACTATACCTGAGTTCACGCAACATTCTCCTCCCACACCCAGACTGTCATGCTGTGAGTACATAAGTATGAATTAGAAAGGTTTGGGGGATCTCACAATCTAGTGCAACACAAGACCAACTCTATCTGCTCTTTGAAGAGGCATAAAGAATGTATCCCGGGCAACTGAGGCTGGGTTAATAAGTGTGTGGGAATGGGTACCATGGGATCAAGGGGTAGCAAAGGCAAAAGCATGGTAGTAATAATGTATAATATATGAGAAAATGGCTGAGAAGTCTGGTAAGGCTGAAGTTTAAAGGTAGACGCAAAGTTGAAGATCTGGTGAGCTGAAAAGTAGAACTGAGGACTGAGTTGTAAAAGATCTTATTCATGATGCTAACAGGTTTTCCCTGTGAATAATGAGCATAGTCAGTGCTCAGTAAGTACTGGTTCAAAGAATCATTTAATCATTCAACCAATTAGCATGTATTGAATAGGAAGGGGAAAATAAGTTGACCTTAACTATGAAAAATTTTGTTTTCTTGTTGTAGAAGGCAAATAGTTATAGAATGAGAACGCATAGGACACTACTAAGTTAAACAGAGCACATAATAAGTATGGGAGAAATGAGGAGTAACCAACGTGTACTGAGTATCTCAAGTGAAAGATTTAGACTTGAGTTAGTCCTTGAAAGTTGAGTAGAATTTGGTTAGGGTCAGAGGAGGAAGGAGAATGTTTTAGGTAGGTGAAAAAGTACAAGTCAAGTCATCAAGCTGAAAATTGGCCAAAGGTAGGAGAACAACACTGGCAGTGAACTGTGTGGGCACTACTGTGTTGGGAAATGTGCTAGTCACTGATGCTTATGGTGGGCAGCTATCAAGATGTCCCCCAACGATCCTCTACTCCTGATATCCATGCCTTTATGTAAGCTCATTCTACATGGTGTCAGTGTTGGTCTATGGGGCCAATAGAGTATGACAGAAGTGACCACATGCCTCTTCTGAGGCTAGGTCATAAAAGAAACGAGGCTCTGACCAGTAGTTCATATGAATGAGCTTCAAAGCAGATCCTGTACCCCCAGGCAAGCCCTCAGATGACTACAAAACTGGTTCACTCTGGAATGCAACCTCAGGAGAGACACTGAGCCAGAAACACCTCGCTAAGATGTTTGTGAATTCCACACCCATAGAAAATGAGAACAAACACGTGTTTGCTCTTTTATGCCACCAAATATTGGGGCAGTTGATTACATAAGCAAGAGATAATTAAGATGGTGCTGATCATCAACAATGTTCAATTCTCTTTCTAGACCTGTATTTGGATTGCATTCTCTTTCCCTTTCAAGTTAAATGTTACTTTGGCGGACTTTGAAATATGAGCAGAAAGGGCATGTGGAAGTTCAGGAGCCAGTATGCAACTCACATTTCTTTTTTCTTGCCTCCCTAGTCATGAATACATCAAGATGGGTTCTCCCTCACTCTGGGTCTCTGAATGATATTGACATAGACTAGAACCCCACCAGCTAACCTAGAATAAACACGTTGTATGAGAAATAGTAAAACTTTGTTGTTTGAATCCACTTAAGCCTCGGAGTTGTTTGTTACCACAGCATAACCTAACCTATCCTGACTGATACAATAAAAATTAAACATGTTTACAAAATCAATTTGTGGCAAGAGTATTGTAAATAGAACAAAGCCTGCGATAGAAAGGGAGCTAGTCTGATAATCAGTCTACTGAAGAAATAAAGCATTTGAACAAAAAGAGATGGTTACTATGAAGTCTAGGAGTCACCCAAAAGCAAAGACATACTTTATTAGTATGTCCCTTACACTTTCTTGAAAGATATGCTGTGATTCACTATCCTTAAGGCTCTGGAACACTTGGCAGGTATATTATGATATTTAGGATGATGAATCCAGTTTTTACAGTTCAACAATTTTGGTTAAGACCTTTCAATCCACTCCCTTTGCTTTGATTTCTTATTTGCTTATCAATCTTCTGATAATAATCTTGCCTTTTATGTTATTTTGTTTTCCACTGAGTGAACTTGCAGTTACTATTCCAGTTGGTACCATTGGGAGACAATTCTCCTTTTGTTTCTTGCGTTTCTGCACATCTTGTGACTGCCTTTGTTCTGGATTATCTTTCCAAGAATATTTTTTATAGCAGCCTTGAAGATAGTGTTGAACTCTGATGCAGAGGGCAGGTTTATTTAGCTCCAGAAAAATAAAAATATCTCCCTCTGGAGCAAAGGATGGCCATGCTTACTGCACATTTTAAAAGATTCAGACTCCCTAAGCTCAAAGTTTCTGTGATGTAATGTAACTCTGTGTACACACAGGTGTCATCTGGTCCTATTTTGCATTGCCCTTTGGAATAATTGCAAGAAAATACTGATACTCTGGCTTTTTCTGTTGCTGCCCTTCATTTCTCACTCAGGAGTGGCATTTCTTTTGTTATCATCCTTTTTTAATTTATTTTTTAAAGATATTTAGATTACATAAATGATACATAAAAAAATGTAGGGGATTCCCATATGCCCCACTCTCTACCCCTCCCACACTTTCCCACATTAACAACATCCTTCGTTAGTGTGGTACATTTGTTACAATTGATGAACACATTTTGAAGCATTGCCACAAAGTATGGATTATAGTTTACATTATAGTTTAAACTCTTTCCTGCATAATTTTGTAAGTTATGACAAGACATATAATGGCCTGTATCTGTCATTGCAATGTCATTCAGGACAATTCCAATGTCCCAAAAATGTCCCCATATTACACCTGTTTTTCCCCTCTCCCTCCCCTCAGAACCTCCAGTGGCCACTGCCGCCACATCAATGATTTGTTATCATCCTTGAAACTGTGGCAGGTGAAATTGTTAGTTTGCAGGTAAACCACACCCCCTTCCATTTCTTGACAGCAGTTGTTTCTGATTCTGATTATTGTAAGTCAGTTCCAAGGAGCTAAACAATTGTTGTCAATATTGGCAATATTGATATTTTGCAACTGATCAAGTCCCTGAATACCCTCTGCCATTGGCTGCACATGGGACCAGAGCCAGAACGATAATAGGATCTGGACTCCTTTGAAAAGAAATTTTCACCACAAGCGTTCTCAGGTCAAACTAACTGTTCAAAGTAGGAGGAAGAAAACAAGTTATGAACTAGAAAATTAAATTATTGTGGACAATGAAACTATTAGCAAGCTGCCAGAATCAGAGATAAGCAAAAATCAAACTGGAAGCAACAAAGACACAAAGAGAGACACACAAAAAGGCAGAATGAGAATCCTGAGAAGTGTAGGATGCCAGCAAAAGAATAGCCGACGTGAGACAAACTTGGACTGTTACATGAGTCCAAACACCTCAGTTAGTCCTTCTGTAAGACACAGACCACTGGCAAGTAAAGGTCCTCCCAAGAGCGCTGCTGGCCTCCCTGGGAAAGCCCTTAGCTTGCCTTCTTCGTTATCATGGCAAACTTTGACATTTGACGGCATTTTTCAAAATTAAAATGTGTCTGCCTGCAGCAGTTTGCTATTATTGATGAATTCCAAGAAGACATATTGAATTATGTTTGCAAACTGGTCTTTTCCTCTGGGCGTATTAGGGTGTATTGGATTCAGAGGTCTTACTTTTATGTGATTAAATTAGGATTAGGGCTTTGATTGGGCCACGTCAGTAGGGCTTTGAGTCCTTGCCCCTTGGTGGGTGGGGACTCACAGACAAAAGACAAGGCAAAGGACGGAGTTGGAGTTCTGAGGCTGAGTTTTGAGCTGGAGCATGGGAAGTGAACACACAGGAGAAGAACACAGAGGAATTGAGACGGCTCTTAGACATGGCAGAAGCCCCAAGGAGAGAGACAGAGCCATCCGCCTGACAGTCTACAGCTGGCCTTGTGGAGAAAACAGAGGAGCTGAGCCCAGAGAGAAATGAGCCCCGGGAAGAGAGGAACCCAGGAAGTCTGAACCCTGGCAGACATCGGTGCCATCTTGCTCCAACATATGGCAACAGACTTTGGTGAGGGAAGTAACTTATGCTTAATGGCCTGGTAACTGTAAGCTTCTACCCCAAATAAATATCCTTTATAAAAACCAACAGATTTCTGGTATTTTGCATCAGCACCCCTTTAGCTAACTAATATACTACCCTTTGACACCACAATTTCACCCTATGTTCCTCTCCTTGATAATAATTCAATTCTACCAAACACTATCTCCACCTCAAGTATTTACTCTCCTAAATTTTGTGTTTATAATTATAAGATTATGCTTTTATACTTTTATTATGTATTCAGAAATAATATCCTACTGTTTAATAAAAGTAGTATCAGATGATACAAGTTCTTCCGCAGCATTACTTTTTGGTCTTCAACATTATGTTTTGTGATACCCATTTGAAACATGTGTATATAGTACATTTTAATAATTATAGAAAATTCCATTGTAGAAATACAACATAACACATTTATCCATTCTTCTGTGTAGGACCTTTAAGTTGTTTCCAGTTCTTCTTAACTGCAAGCAATACTGAGATATTCTTTTACGCCCTTACTCATGTGCATCTACACTTTTTTAGGGCGGTGATACCAGATCATCACTATTACCTGGAAATGTATTAGAAATGCAAATCCGTGGGCCCTACCACAGACTTAAGGGATTTGAAACTCTGGGGATGGGGTTTAGCAATCTCTTTTGAGATGCCCAGCATGTGATTCTGTGGCACACTGAGGTTTGAGAGCCACAGCTGTAAGATATAAATCCAGGAGCACTCGTACTAGATCATGGAGGATGCATATCATCAACTTTTAGACATTTTAAAATTTGTTTTTCAAAGTAGTGGTATTAATAGACAGGAGGTTCATAATACCTGGTAGGGCAATTAGGTAGTAAAGTATACTGCAATGGCCTAGTAATGAAGATAGTGAAGTATTAGCACACAAACAGCACAAAACGCAATGGTATAAAATTGAAAGAACAGAAATTGACCCAGATACATTCAGGAGTTTAGTGTTAGAATACGGTAGTGTCTTATCTCAGGAAAGGTTAATTTTTCACTGAATTCTCTTTAAATAACTAGGGAGACATATGGAATAAAATAAAATGGGGCCCATTCCTAGGTAAATTTCAAATAAATACAAGATGTGTGTGTGTGTAACCAAAGAAGAACCAGGAGAAAACAAAACTTGGAATATTATCTTATAACTTCACAGTGGGGAAGGGTTTTTTCTTTGTGAAATAAAATTCAAACGCCATAAAAATTAATACAATTTTATACAAGTAAAAAGCCAAAAACCTTCCATATGGCAAAAAAAAAAAA
>JAQZBX010106658.1:0-10727 GCA_029593785.1 Cabassous unicinctus
AAAGTATCCAGTGCATAGGTTGTAATAGAGTTTTTATTTAGCAATGAGGTTGCACATTCAGAATGTGCAAAAGCAATCACATAGAAAACATTCCATAGTTATGGTTAACTGAATGAATGTTGATACATTAATAATAAATGAGCCCGTACAAATTTCTAATCTAATGTCATTACTACAGTTTCAGTAATTTCATTCATCTATCATCAAATACTAGTTTAACTTCTATCTCCTGGGCAATAATGCTTACAGAGTATCTGAGATTTCCCAGGTGCTTACAATAAACTGGTAATCTAGCCAAAGAGATAAAATATGCAAATGTGTGGTGAATCTTATCAAATTTGTTGTCATTCAGACTACCCTATACTACATGTGTAAGTAATAGTCACTGAAAGGAGTGAAGTGGTAATCATAAGATTTGAGTTAATGTGATTTACCTAATCTTTAGGCACTATAGATTTAGACAAAAATAGAGAAGGAAAAGAGATTGGAGTTAATCTACTCCAATTTTCACAGAATGGCTTTTATAAAATCCCCAAAGATTGTCATCCATTTCCTTCTTAAATAGTAGCAGCCTACAAGAATTGAATGTGTTTTCTTAACCATTCAACTCACTACAAATTTTTTGAGTTCTAATTGTTATATGTTTTCATTTTACTGGGAATTCCTATAGCCTAATATTTGTCCATACATACTATTGAGACAGATTCCCACATTCATATCCTAACAAGGCCATTCACTAATAGTTTGACCTTGTAAATGATATTTAAATGCCCTGTGCCTGAGCTTCCCATTTTTAAAAGGGGGCCTTGATAAATAACTTTATGTAACACAAAGAGCTAAGGTGATCTTTTAATAGTAAAATTGCATTGATTATTATATAATAAATAAATCATTTTATTGCTTATTGTATTTTCATCTTCCATAATACAGAGGAAATGCAACTAATTTTTCATGAGATAAAATTCTAGTACTTAAAGGCACTTATTGTTCCTTGTCTTTCACTTAATTTGAACTTACCATTTTCAGGCTACAACATGCTTTTTTCCAAGAACATGTCTCTTTATTTGGCTTACTGACACATTTCCATATATCCTTTGTCATTATACCTAATCCTACATTTGTAATTATTTTTAAAATTAGCTTCTCAGTGTGGAGCTAAAGATGACTTTTCCATATATGTGAATATTTTCCCCTTATTAACTATATTTTTATAACTGCAATGAATGATAGCAATTTCCAGAACATTAGCCAAATTATATAGCCACCTCATATTACATTTGTAGACAATTAAAATGACATAGGATTTGAATGGCATACACATAATAATTAAGCAGAAATCAGCAGTTAGTTATTGACTAAAGGTTAGAGAACATTTTGATTAGAGTTACAAATTACAAAGTCAGGGATAAATGTGGTGTTTTATTTGAAAATACTTTAAGCCAATAAAATACTCAGCCTGAAAATGGGTTCACAAGGCTGTGTTATGGGAAATAGAGGGAAGAAATGGACTGAGTCTAGATTTAAGAGAATTTGAAAAGTGTGGCACAAGATTTAAAGAGCAATCAGGGGTTACAACATTTTTAGAAGGAACATTATTTCATAAGAGAAAATTACCACCTTTTTTTGGCTTTCTGGGAATTTATTAGCTTATAGTTTTTTTTTTCACTTTCATTCTTAATACATTCATTAGAATGATAGTTCTAACTAAGGAGAAAATAAAAGCAAATGGAAAATTTCAATTGCAAATATAGCTATAGGAATATGATGACAAGAAGAAATATATAGTAGGGGTTAATATCAAATAGAAGATATATCCAACTTTATTGAATTTTACCACTTCAATCTTGCCTAATATTTGGATTCATGGCTTTTAAAATTTGAGGTTTCAAATTTGTTTTCCAATCCATGAAATCTTGGGCAAATTAATTTTGGAGTCTTAATTTGTCCAAATGTAAAGTAAAATAAAAATATTAATATTTACATTTTTGATTGCTTAAGTCTCAAATGTCATGGGGAAAGTAATCAGTGAATTCTAAAAGTATTTTAGTGAATTCTAAAAGTACCTTTACTTTTTGTTTCCTGGAATTAGGAACTAACTTGTTTTGGAATTCTAGGAAATTGGCACAAAGCAGTTACTGAAGAAGTGAACCTAACTTCAACTCTGTTAAGCATGATGGAGTTTTTTTCAGGTGAGTACTTCAGGTTCCATCTAAAAAATAGAAATAGCCATGGATCACAGGAGAATATTGCCACTTTGAAGGCAAGTAAATACTGAGCTGCAGTTGTGGGCTCATTTTTGAATTACATATAAGATCCATAATTGATGCTACTCTGCACCTGAGGCCCTGAGAAGTTCAAAATAAATTTCACAGAATCCCAGAACTATTATCATCTTTCCTAGCATATAGCTCATTTTGTCTATAGTTAGGAAACAATGATGTCTTGTTGCGAATATGTATGCCTGGTCTTTGATGACCTTACTTAAAGGCTAAATAGCTTATTAGTGATATTTCAGTTGCAGATCACTAATCACAGATACACCATTACCAGTCTAAGACATTTGAAAAGAGGCAGTAACCAGGAAAATGTAAATGCTAAAAACACTGGTCTATACAAAAATGTGCCATGAATGGCCTCAAGATATTTCATAGCCCCCCTCCCTCATACCACCATTCAATGAGACAAAGAAAGGGAATTTTAAGGTATTGAAAACTTACAAAACGGTCTTCTGTGAATTCCGAATATTTAATATATTGACTTAATTCCATAAGAATGTTTTGGATATTATTTGCATTTGAACAAAAGCTCATTGCTAGAGTAAAATGACTTGACTTTAAATAGAAACAAATATATATTAATACTGAAAAATCTCTTCAGATTATGTGCTACTGAAAAATATAAATTTATCATATAAAGGTCAATAAATTACATCTAATAGCAGAATGCAGCAATGATTAAGCACCTGTGCTCTGGAATCAGATAATATTTATTTCAATGATGTCTTTACCTTAGTATTTGTGTGTTTTAGGGCATTTTTCTTAATTCTCTCTCATGTTTGGTTGTCTCCTTTAAAAGCAGAGGCTAAAAATATCTAAATCATGAGGAATTCATGAAGACTAAATGAAATACTCTATTTTGAAACGCTAAATTTAAAACAGTCAATTCACATTAATTAAGAATATTCAAACATTCTATTTATTGGGGTTAAATAAAATTATAAGGACAAATTCTGGATACTTAATTTTATTTTTCTAAGTTAGGAAGACATGATAAAAAATAGAGACATTTAAGTTTTGTTTTTAAATGTTTAAAATGTAAATTAAATAGAGACTGAAATTATGAGCAGAAAGAAGTTGGCACAATAAAAGAAATCCTAGATATGGAAGAACTTAATGTAAAGAGTAGAGTCCAAAATAACATGCAAAAAAGTATAATAGCATTAATCACACCTTGATAGAGGGACTAAAAGAGGAGATAAAATTAAGATGATTTAGGCTCCATGGATTAATGTATGTGATCAACCGTTTTCATTTTTTCAAAAACAATAGGATTTATTTGATAGAAAAGAAAACATCTTTCTTAAACTGTCCCTGAAGGCTTGCTTACTTGCTTATTTCTCAGAATGTAAATGAAAGGGTTTAAGAGGGGGGCACCTGAAGTGTTGAGGATGGCCACACCCTTATTTAATGCACCCTTATTTTCTTGTGCATTAGGCTTAATGTACATGAAGATACAGCTTCCATAAGGAAGGAGGACAATCATGTGAGAAGAACAGATAGAAAATGCCTTTTTCCTTTCCTGTGCAGATGGAATCTTCAAAATAGCCCTTATGATAAATGTATATCATAAGGATCACTAGGATCAGGGTGGCAAGAAGTGTCACCAAGGCTAAAGTGAAGGAGAAGACTCCTATGTGCCTGGTATCTGTACAAGAGAGCCAAATGACAGGGCCATAGTCACATACAAAATGATCAATGATATTGTCACCACAGAATTTAAGCTGGAGACCCATGATGAGATCTGGGAAAACTTGCAGCAGTTCAGCCAGCCAAGAACTAAAGAACAGCCTAGAGCAGACTCTGCTGCTCATTAGGTTGTGTAACGCAGGGGTTTGCAGATGGCCACTTAGCGGCCATATGGCATGGTCGCTAATAAGAAGAACTCTGCTACTGTAAAGAAAATGAACAGAAATCATTGGGCTCCAAAAGCATCATAAGTAATTGTTTTGTCCTTGTTGCTAGGCTGGCCAGGAATTTAGGAATACAAGCTGATGTCATTGAAATTTCTAAAAGGGAAAATTTCCTCAGGAAAAAATACATGGATGTTTTAAGGTGAAAATCGATAGTGAGGATAATCATAGTCAGGTTGCCTAAAATACTAAAAATATACATTATAAATAGAAAGAGTTTGCATCATCTGTCAAACCCAGCAGAATGAACACTGTTGGCTTTGTATAGTTTATCAAGGCCATCACCAAACTTTTGAAGTACTAAAAAGAAAATAAAAAGAAGTCACCCCAGTCAAGAAATTTTTAGAAAACTGTTTTGAAAGGTCAAATGAGCCCATACAAAATTGCTTTAAAAATAATAAACAGTGCAATAAGTATGTCGTTATACACTTTTCCTATGTGTTTTCAATCTACATGTTTGTTTACTATATTCTAGAAACTATATTTCTCTGCAGCTAATATATAGAGCTGAATTCTTCTTAGATATCTGTGTATCCCCTATTTTCCAAGAGTTTCATTTTCAAATATTTTGAAATATTGCCTCACAATGTTTCCATTCGTTTAAAACCATGGTTGATTTAGAAAAATCTTTTTTTTTTTTTTTCACTTCTGTTTGTCAGTATTCTATGGTTGCTTTTATCATACTGCTAACCTGGAAAACAAACAAACAAACACCTAAACGTAATTCAGATACAGTTGTACAATAGGTTTAAAGGTGATATCAATTTGAAAACATATTTATAACTCATATAAAATTTGCTTTAAGCTTTTGAAAACTCTATTTAAAAACAAATATTCTTTGTGGTAAACAAAAATCTTAGTACTCACATTTGTTTTCATATTAGCAGTATACAGCTATTACATCTTATTTTGAAAATGAAAATTACTTTTAGAAATAATACATATTCTATCTTTAATTGGTACTGAAAGCAGTTAATCTATTAATTCTTTAATGGAAAAATCACTTTACATGACTTCCTTAGATTTTGTGCAATTGTTCTTCAGTATTTCACTTTACAATTTTTCAGCTCATGGAAAATGATGGGCAAATCAATTAACTTTGATTTCTTGTGATTTAGGTAGGTGCACTAGTTCAAAAATTGTACATATTCACATGAGAACAGCATGTAAAGCTGTGGAAATATTTTAAGAACTAATTATTGTGAAAATATTTATCAATTAAATCTTTAAGGAAAAAATTGTTGAATTTCACTTACGACTCCATTCCTCTATTAGGCAAACATGAAATGTATTATTAAAATTTGTTAATGATTTACATGCCACAATTCTGTAATAACTGCCTCTGTTTATGAATATGAAAATTATGGCTATAATTGCTAGTCATGTAGACAAAGATTTACCTATCCATTCTTTTAATTTTTTCTTTGTTTTTGATTAAAAAAAAACAGATCAACTACCAGGGTGAAAGATATACATATGTATTAGTCAGGGTTATCTTGGGAAAGAGAATTAACAGGAGGTATCTGTCAATAATATGTGATTTTAAAAGAGTCTCTCACGCGACCATGGGAATGCACAAGTCCAGGTTCCGCAGGCAGCAAATCAAGGGCTCCGATGAAAGTCAAATGAAAGGTCCTTGATGAGTTTCTGGGAGAAGTTGGCTGTCCAATGACGAGCTGGGAAATTCTCTCTGAATGTTGAAATCACTTCCCCTTTTAAGGCATTCAACTGATTGGATAAAAGCGTCACGCAATGATGATGTAATCTCCCTGATTGATGCAGATGTAATCAGCCATCCACACAGTAAACTCACTGGTGATCGAAGTCCATAGATGTTCTTATATTACAATTAGCCCAGTGCTTGCTGGAACAAACACCTGGAAACAATTACCCAGCCGAGTTGACACATTAACCTAACCATCACAAAATACTTTTATTTTAAATACAAATAAAAAAATTTAAGAAACTTTATCATTCTCCTTGGTGTGCTTCATAAGAAAGACTTGTTGATTGCTTTGCTTATATTATTATGGATACCACTTTGACCTAAATTTATTTGTACTCCAAGTTCTTAATTACATACCAACTTATAAAAAACTTCCTTGGTTTGGAGATTTCAAATCATGCCTGCTTTTCTGCATCCATTGCCCTTCATCAATTGCCACTGATGGTGTGATTCTTCCATAGGATATCATATTCCTAACATTTAAAAGCAATCATGGGAACCATGTGTAGCTCAGTGGTTGTGCCCTTGCTTAGGCATGTCCTGGGTGCAATCCCCGGTACCTCCAAAAATGAACAAAGGAAATCAATCACACTTGAGATCCAGAAATTTCATTTTACATACAATGAACAAATGTATGCTGTATCTGAAAGAATGACACTTTAAAATTTTATTTACTCTAAAGTCAAATAAATCTTATCAGATAGAAATATGCTTTTACTAATACTACAAAAAATACAGACTTGATTTTTCCATATCTGAGAGCTGAGCTGATATATGTTTAGAGTGTACCAACATAAATCTTTGGGGAATGACTCAGTACGGTGCTAATTAAACATTTTTATAAATATTGCCTAGGGGAATCAGCCTATCTATATGCTTACTAAGACAAAAAGGAAACAAGACACTGATTAAGTATAATATCCTATGACTGAACAAAACAAAAAAATCACTTATATTAATTTATTTTCATACCTCCTATCTTGTACAAATGTCAATTGGCTAAAATATGGAATTATGTGCTTTTTAAACTAATACACCCTTCTTTAATAGTTCCCATTACATCGTAAGCATTTTCATGCTATTACATAAACATTAAATTATTTATAATAACATTGTATTCCATTTCATAATTATTTCCAGCTTTCCTACAGGTTGGCATTTGGATTGTTTTGTTAAATCAATGCCAAGTGGTGGTTAAAGATGATCAGATTTGAAGTACAACTTCTACCACAGAATCCAAGATCTGTCATTTCTTAGACTGTGACTTTGATCATTTTTTAAATCTTCCTGGGATTT
Source organism: Cabassous unicinctus (assembly GCA_029593785.1). Lineage (NCBI taxonomy): Eukaryota > Metazoa > Chordata > Mammalia > Cingulata > Chlamyphoridae > Cabassous > Cabassous unicinctus. The sequence goes on from JAQZBX010106658.1 coordinate 7,212, forward strand.
ACTTCCTTTATTCAATATAGGTATAAAAACAGTGCTTCATTTGGTTAACATGTGCTTTAAATAAGTCATGCAAAACACTTTTCTGTGTGCTTAGAATTTACAAAATGCTTGCAACTATTGATTTTAATTGTTATAAACCATATAAAACAGATTTTACTGTTGTTATTAACAAAATAATTCTGTGCATACTTTCCTGCATCTCTTATTATTCACTTATTTAGTCAAATCAAATGATATTGAATATATGTATTAGATGTTAGATTTAAGAAACTACATATGATATTACATGTATCAAACTTTTAGCTATTACCTCTAATTTATAATAATATCATATGGGTGTTTTGTGGATTAATTAAAGCATGTAATAAAATGTAAAGAATTTAGAGAACAGTTTAAGAGATTAAGGAAATAAAAACTTCCTATTATTTTAATCAGTATATTAATAGTACTATCACTTATAAATGCTCCGTCCTATTACCGATTTGCTATTAATTTTACCATAAATTGTTATTGCATTTCATCATATGCTGTTATTTATACATATTAGAATTCTGTCACAGATATTCTCCTTAAACTTTTTAATATGGGGAATGGCATTTTATATTTTTTAAATCATTTACCATTTTTACATTGTTGAGATAATATTTACTTGGTAATATCTACTTTTAAGAATGTTTATATCTTGCTGATTTTCTTTATGATATCATTTAATCATTTTGTATGATATAAAAGATACAATATAGTCATAAAGTGAGTTGACAATTTTTTCTAAGTATAAAAATTTGTATGAGACAAAGAATTTGATGTTGTTGCTGTGCTGTTCTTTGAAGTTTTAGCAAAATTGTCCTGAAATTAATCTAGATATGATGATATTTTGTGGTTAGATTTATAGCTGCATAATTATTTACTTTTATTTCTTCTCTTTATTCTGTGTTCTTTTGGAACAGTTATAGTTTTCTAGAAAATCTTAGTTTAATTTGAATATCCAAACATACAAGTAAAAGTTGTTTCAAGTCATATTCTGATATTTTAATTCTTCCTAAGTGTTTTGTCTACATTTTTAAGTATCATTCCTTTATAATTTTCCTCCTCCTCAATCAATATTGACAGGCTTTTTCTATTGTCTTATTCTTTTCAAAGCATTAGATTTTATTTATATTAAATAGTGTTGTTTGCTCAGTTGTTCTGAAAGTGTTCCCCACATTCTAAAGATGTCTGGGAGAAAGGTGACTTCCTCAAACACTATGGTGTCTTGCAAGTTACTAAGGATAGGGTATATAACCACCTTTTAAGCCAAAACCAGGTTTGGCGCTCTCTTGAAGAAAGGAGGTCTCAAGATAAATGGCTGTGCTGAACTTAACATTGTGATGCTTCCAAGAAGCTGGGTATAGAGAGTTACTGGCCTATGCCTGTGAAAGCTCTGTTTCCAGTAAGTGGCTAGCCATTATGACTGTAGTGGAATTTACCCTGGCACAGAGAAGGGCAGTTTCTTGCATCAGAAAAATATAGGCAAACTATGGCCATTATGCATTGGCTTGGACTCCTGGATATATGAGGAAAGCTTGATAAAGCCTTTACAGTGAAGTAGTCTTTGAAGGCATTAACAGGAGTCCCTTTATTGCAATTTGGACAGATTCTAGAGCCCCATTCAAGATGGGCTGCTTTGCAAGTAGCAAGGAATAATTAAAGTCTGTAAATGTGATCTATGTTGCATCCAGAACACAATATATTAGGCTTATATAATCGTGGGTGCTGAGAGAATCAGTACCTGTTTCCTGATAATGTCTGGGATGGAGTGGCCATTGTTTTAGCAAATAATTTTGAGGAATTTAAATGAGGCTGTGGAATCTTGCACTATATATGGGACAGTGAACCATCCCTTTATTTGTGAGGTCCTTTGTGCATATTTGTTTGTCTTGAATGAATGTGTCAAATGAATGCCCTAGAAGGAGAATATTGTCAAAGTGATATTATAGCTGTCTGCTTCTAGAAAGTTGGATTCACTTCAGACTTTGACTACAAATATTGTGTGAGGATGGCAAAGCTGCGGAGACACTAAAAGTGTACCCAGGAATTTTAGTTTGTCAAGATGCTATGACAGAAACCACACAATAGGTTCACTTAAACAATGGGAATTTATTGGCCCACAATTTCAGAGGCTAGAAGTACAAATGCAAGGCATCTGCATGATCATGCTCTTTCCCTAAATTTATAGTGTTCTGGAACTAGTTTGCCATGATTCTTGGGGTACCTTGACTAGTATTTCTGTCTCATGTCCTATGGCAATCTCCTCCCCCTTGTATCTGATTTCTGCTTACTTCCAACTTCATCCTGCGAGGCCTTAGCTCTAACTCATTGCTTCTGAATTTCTTCCTTTTATAAAACAATCCAGTAATATAGGTTAAGAACCACTGTGATTCAGTTGTGTCACATCATAATTAAAATTAATATCTTCAAATGTTCCCATGTACAATGAGTCTATTTCCATGGCAATGCAAATTAAGATGAATAACATGTCCCTTTTTGGGTAACATAATTCAATGTGTTACACCAGTTCAGGTGTGTCCCTTCAGAGGTGAAAGCAAAGTGAGGCTAAGAGGCATTTGAAACGGCACTGAAAAGAACATATTAGCTAAACCTCTAATAGCAGCATGAATACAAGTTATGTATTGAATGAATTCCATGATTTCAATAATATTAGGTAATGATGTCTTAGAGTTTGTGTATTAGTCTGCCATAGTTAAGTCATCCAACTAAGTTATGAAATGAATAAAAAAAGGAAAAAGGAAACAGGTGAGAACTGGAGAATATAGTCACAATTATATAATGCTATATGGAAGCAGTTTGAATGCTCAAATATAAACTCTCTGTTGCTTGACTTAAAGTGTAAGTCAGTATTTGATGCTTTTCTTCTGAAGACTTTAATAGACTCCCAGCTTGTTTCTGATTTTGATTGTATTACACAATGACCCATTTATGTGTTGTGTGGGTGGAATTTGGCAAGATGATCCTGTTAGATTGTAATATTGTGAGAATGACTTTAACAGAAAACCCTTTTCCTAAAGCAGGGGGAAGACCAAAGAGAAAGCTCAGATAGACCCAGATGCTGGGTGAATGTATATCCAGGCGCAAGCAAAGACTCCAAAAAGTACTGCAACTTGAGATCCAGGAAAGAGTTGGTAACATGGTGAGAAATCTGAATGTCTTAATCAATGGTATTAGCTCCCTGAGCAGACACACCCAGCAGTCAATAGATGTAAAATGAAAGTGTGAGGCTCAGGTAGTACTGCAGAGTCTTTCACTGAGTAACTGTGTCTTTGGTACAAATATGTTGGTCGGAAGTAAAGCTAGAGGCCCTGGGTATGGGAGGAGATTGAAGTAAAATAGACCTTTATCAGAGATTGGAAATTGGCTACAGAACAGGTATTCAGACCCAGAGATCATGAAAAAAGATCATGAAAAAGTAAAAATGAAAATGAAAAGTAAAAGGGAAAGGGAAAGATAAAGGAAAGGAAA
>JAQZBX010106659.1:0-11725 GCA_029593785.1 Cabassous unicinctus
GAAAAATACAACTGGTGTGACCTATGGACTGTGGTTAACAGCAATACTGTAATATTCTTGCATCAATACCAAAGATGCATTGTATTGATAATGGGGGGTATGGAAAAAGAGTGCCAAATGTATGTTATGGACCATGGTTGGTGGTAATAGTCTGATATTATCTTGTAATCTGTAACAAATGTTCCACCACAGTTTGTTGTGTTGGTGAAGGGGTGTTGTATAGGATTTCTACACATGTGCATGATTGTCTTGTAAGTTTACAACTTCTGTAATAAAAATACATATTTTTTTTAAAATGGATCAAGGACCTAAATATAAAAGCGACAACCATAAAACTCCTTGAAGAAAATATAGGAAAACATCTTCAAGATCTTGTGGTAGGCAGTAGTTTCTTAGGCCTTACACTCAAAGCATAAGCAATAAAAGAAAAAATAGATAAAAGGGACCTCCTCAAAGTTAAACACTTTTGCACCTCAAAGTACTTTTCAAAGGGTGAAAAGGCAGCCAACTCAGTGGGAGAAAATATTGGTAATTACATATCTGATAAGAGTTTAATATCCATGATACACAAAGAGATCATCCAACTTAACAATAAAAAGACAAACTACCCAATTAAAAAATGGGCAAAAGACTTGAAAAGACAATTGTCCAAAGAATAAATACCAATGGTAAAAGAAACACATGGAAAAAAATGTTCAATATGACTAGAGATTAGAGAAATGTAAATCAAAACTACAATGAGATATCATTTCATACCTATTAGACTGGCTGCTGTTAATAAGTCAGAAAACTGTAAACGTTGGAGAGGATGTGGAGAGATAGGAATACTTATTCACCATTGGTGGTAGTGTAGAATGGAGGACTCTTTGGCAGTTCCTAAAGAAGTTGAACATAGATTTGTCATGTGACCTGGCAATACCATTACTAGGTATATAATCAGAAGAACTGAAACCAGAGAGACAAACAGACATCTGCCCACCTATGTTCATAGTGGCATTATTTATGATTGCCAAAAGTTGGAAACAACCCAGGTGTCAATCAACTGATGAATGGATAAACAAATTGTGGTATATACACGTGATGGAATATTATGCAGCAGTAAGAAGAAATGAAGTCGTGAAGCATATGACAATATGGACGAACCTGGAGGACATTATGTTGAGTGAAACAAGCGAGGCACAAAAGGACTAATAGTGTATGATTGCGCTATTATGAACTAAATATATTGTGTAAACTCATGGAGTTAATAATTAGAATGCAGGTCACCAGAAAATACAAGAATGGTAGAGAATTGAAAGCTGAGGGTTAATCTGTGCAGAATTGGTAAAAAGATTGTTTGTAAATCTTTGGAAATGACTAGAAATGGTGAAAGCATATCATGGTGTTTGTAACTAGCAGAGCTATTATATGGGTATGACAGTAGTTGAAAGGGAAAGTCTAAGGTCATGTATATTACTGGAAGGAAAGCTAAAAGCTGTAACAAGATAGTAAAACCTCATGTAAAATATGAATATGGGTGATACTGCATATATAAGACTAATTTTACAAAATAGAAATAGAAATATACTAGAGAGAAGGAAAAAGAATAGCAGCTATGTATGGCAGGGGAAACAGAGAGATTGAGAGGTGATGAGTTTTCTTTGTTTTTTTGATTATTATTATTTATGGAATAATAAAAGTGCTCTAAGAATGACTGAAGTGATGAATACACAAATATGTGATTATACTGAATACTATTGTTTGTACACTTTGGATGGATTTATGCTTTATTAATATGTTTCGATAAAATTGATTTGTTTTAAAAAATTATGCTATAAGCTCTTTTGGTGCTTCCATTGTATTGAGGAAAAGAGCAATAAACTTAGCAACAGATATATTTTTTAAAAAATTGAAAAAGCAAGGGGGCAAGATGGAGGCTGAGTAAGGCATTCCAAGAGTCAGCTCATCCTATAGGGCAGTTAATATTCACCCAGTGCTATCTAAAGCACCTGTTTGGGGGGCCCAAGAGACCAAAAGAGAATCCTGCAACATCTTTGAAAGAGTGGAAGGAGAAGACTGCCCATCTGCAGTGAAGATTCATGAAAAGAGTATTCCATGCCATGGAGGCTGGTGCTCATCCTCCACTGGCGGCAGAAGCTGCCTCAGGAGCTCTTCCTTGGCTGGAGTTGGAAGCACCATTTCCCAAAAACGGGGGAGGAAGAGATGGTTGGGCACCAAATTCATCTACTGATTAGTAAATTTGGCTGGCTAAAGAATAATCCTAAGAACAGCTGAAGTTTGAACCTGTCCAAGTTGGAAAGAGTCCAGTAGCTGCCATTTTAATTCCTCCACTGGCATGAGGAAACACAGGGATGACTGATAATCACAGGGATAGTAGGGACCAGCTTCTTTCCACCCAGATCAGATTGAAACCCTAGCCTAGGCCCCAGCCCCACCACCAGCAGGGAAGAAGCTGGGGTGACCTGCACCAGCCTCTCCATGCAACTGCAGGAATTTTTGGCTAGCACAGACTGAATAGTGAGATATCGGGGCTACATCCCCGTACCCCAATAATATAGGAGAGGACCTGTGTATCCTTGGCATCTCTGGGCAGCTGTAGGTGCTTTTGGCCCACCTGTACTGGTTTGTTGAGAGCCTTTGATTCCATCTCTACACCTCTATCCCAATAGGATAGGAGGGTGCTGGTGTTTCCTCAGCCTCTCAGGGCAACTTCAGGCACTTTTGGCATGCAACAACTCAAGTGTTGGGTGCCTGTGGCTCCATCCCCACCCCTGATAGGACAAAGGGGAAGAAGTGTTTCACCAGCATCTCTGGGTAATTGCATGGGCTTTTGGCCCACACAGACTGAATAGCCAGACACCTGTAACTCCATCCCCGCCCCCATGTAGAATTGGAGGGGATCTATGTTTCCTCCGCCTTTCTAGGCAACAGCAAGCACTTTTGGCCTAGATGGATTAAACTGTTGGGTGCCTGTGGTTCCATCTCCAACCCCTAAAGGGCAGAAGGAATAGTATTCCCTCAGCCTCTCAGGGCAACTGCAGGTGCATTCGGCTGACACATATTAGATTTTTGGACACTCTAGAGGGTCTGTTCCCACCCCTGGCAGGGGAGGAGGGAAGGCAGTGCTATGTCAGTCTACCTGGGCAACTGTGGACACTTTGTGCCTGCATGACATAGATTGCTCCCACACTTGCAGCTGTAACCCCACCCCATGCAGGGAGGAATGGTCATAAACATGCATCAGTCTCTCCAGGCAGCTAAGACTGTAATTGGCCTGCAAGACTTAAATTATTACACATGGCTACAGCTCTTTTCCTATTCCTGGCAGAGGAAAAAGGCAGGAGAAGCTTCATTGGTTCCTAGGGAAATGCGGGCAGCTTCAGCCTCCACAGCTTACAGCACCAACTACATCCTCGGCTCCTACTACACAACCAGCAAGGGAGAAAGAGCAAAAAAAGCCCTAAACTAAAGAGAGAAACTGTTCCCAGAATAAATACATCTAGTAAGCCAGATGCCAAGACACCAACAAAAAATTACAATCCATACTAAGAAACAGGAAGATATGGCCTAGTCAAAGGAACAAGAGAAGCCTCCAGATGACATAAAGGAGTTGAGACAACTAGTCATGGATGTTCAAACAAATCTCCTTAAAAAATTCAGTGAGATGGTTAGAGATTAAGGATATTAAGAAGATACTGGGTGAGCACAAAGAAGAATTTGAAAGCATATATAGAAAAATAGCAGATCATATGGGAATGAAAGGCACAATAAATGAAATTAAAAATACACTGGAGGCCTATAACAGCAGATTTGAGGAGGCAGAAGAAAGGATCAGTGAGCTTGAAGACATGGCCTCTGAAAATGAACATACAAAAGAACAGATTGAATGAAAAGAATGGAAAAAATTGAACAGGTATCAGGAAACTAAATGATGGCAACAGATGTGCAAACATACGTGTCATGGGCATTCCAGAATGAGAAGAAAAGGGAAAAGGGGCAGAAAGAATATCTGAATAAATAATGGTTGAAAACTTCCCAACCCTATTGAAGGACAAAGATATCTGTGTCCAAGAAGCACAATGGACTGCCATCCATATAAATCCTAATTGACCAACTCCAAAACACATACTTATTAGAATGTCAAATACTAAAGACAAAGAGAATTCTGAGAACAGCAAGAGAAAAGTGATGAATAATATACAAGGGATACCTAATAAGATTAAGTGCTGATTTTTTCATTAGAAACCATGGAGGCAAGAAGGCAGTGGTATGACACATGTAAGATACTGCAAGGGAAAAACTGCCAGCCAAGAATCTTATATCCAGCCAAATTGTCTTTCAAAAGTGAGGGCGAGGGAAGCAGATGTGGCTCAAGTGATTGAGCTTCCGCCTACTACATGCGAGGTCCCAGGTTCAGTTCCCAGCGCCTCCTAAAGAAGAGAAGCAAGACAGCAAACTGGCATGATGGGCAGGCATGGTGAACTGATGCAACCAGATGATGCAATAAGGGACACAAGGAGGACATAATGAGAAATGAAGACATAATGAGAAACACAACAAAGCAGGGAGTGGAGGTGGCTCAAGTGATTAGGAACCTCCTTCCCACATCAGAGATCCTGGGTTTGGTACCAGAAAAACAAGGAAGACTAACAGACACAGCAAGTGCAAACAATGAGGGGGTGGGGAGAAATAAATTAAATAAAATGAGGGGAGGGGAGGGGAGGGAAGAAAAGAGAGGCTAAGAAGAGAGTCTACAAATGAATATTATGGAAAAATCCTCAACAAAACACTTGCTAATTGAATCCAACAACACATTAAAAGAATTATTCATCATGATCAACATGATCAAGTGGGTTTTATATCAGGCACATAAGGGTGGTTCAGCGCAAGAAAATCAATCAGTGTAATACACCACATTAATAAATCAAAGAAGAAAAATCACATGATCCTACTGATTGATGCAGAAAAGGCATTTGACAAAATATAGCATCCTTTCTTGATAAAAAAACTGCAGAAAAACCGAATTGAAGGAAACTTTCTCAGCATGATAAAGGTCATGTATGAAAAACCCATGCAACTGGAAAAAGACCTCGAATAAAAGGGGGAAAAGGTAAAGACAAATGAGTTTATATGGCTAAGAGACTTCAAAGTGAGTCCAGAGGTCATCGCAGAGGTAACGCTTATGTATATCTCAGCAGGATCTCATAGACTGCCAAAGTGGATACTACTCCAAATAGTGGGGCTCCTGAGGGTTCTGGAGACACCCAGGTCCTATGGTCAGGGCAGATAGCTCCGGAGTTCGATGTCTTGCCAGTGGGCCCTACTTTGGAGTTTGTGCTCCTGAGAGTCACAGAGATAGACTCAATTATGTCTTCCCTACACATGGCTCATCTGTTCCTTCTATTTAAACGTATACTTGGTGCTGGAGTTTGTAGGTGTACGTCCAAGAGACTGGAATCTTTGGGTTGTCCATGGGCCAGCTGGGCCCAGAGCCTCAGCAGAGTTGCAACACCCACTCTCCAGTTCATTGGACTCACCCAAGACCACTAACAAGGAGGTGAGGATTGCCAATCACTATACAAGGGAAATGAGAGAGCCTACAACTGCAAGCAAGAGAGCCCTATCCATTGGCTATATGGAATCGAACTCCCCTCTCAACTAGAGGTGCGGTGGACATCACCATCCCAGAATCCTCAGGATTGGTGAATGAACTATGGACTAGAGTAGACTCACTGGTATTCTACTATAGACATATTGTGATTCTAGCAATGGAAGAAATTACAACATTGATGTGGAGGTAGTGACCACTGGAGGCTCTGAGGGCAGGGAGAGGGAAAAACAGTTGTAATATGGGGGCTTTTTGGGGACTTGGGAATCGTCCTGAATGACATTGCAACGACAGATATAGGCCATTTTATATTGTCCCATGACATGTAGAACTGTGTGGGAGAGAATGTAGACCACAATGTGAACGATGGTCCATGCTCAGTGGCAATGCCCCAGGATGCATTTATCAATTGCAATGAATGTGCCACACTAATGAAGGGTATTGTTTATGTGGGAGGGTGTGGGAGGTGTGGGGAGTGGGGCATATGGGAATCCCTATATTTTTTTGTGTAACATTTATGTAATCTAAGTATCTTTTAAAAAATAAAAATATGAAGTTGTTTTTTTTTAAAGGAAAAACCCACAGCTAACATTGTACTAAATGGTGAAAGACTGAAAGCATTCCTGTTGAAATCAGGAACAAGGGAAGGATGCCCACTGTCACCACTGTTGTTCAATATAGTGCTAAAAGTTCTAGCTAGAGCAGTCAGGCAAGAAAAAGAAATATGAGGCATCCAAATCAGAAAGGAAGAAGTAAAACTTGGGCTATTCACAGATGATATGATCCTATACATAGAATGCCCCAAAAAATCAACAAAAAGGCTGCTAGAGCTAAAAAATTATTTCAGTAGAGTGTCATGATACAAGATAAATATGCAAAAATCAGTGGTGTTTCTATACAACAGCAATACGCAATCTGAAGAGGAAGTCAAGGAAAAAATTCCATTAATAATAGCGACTCAAAGAATCAAATATTTATGAATAAACTTAATCAAGAATTTAAAGCAATTGTATTCAGAAAACTACAATGCATTGCTAAAATAAAATTTAAAAGACCTAACTAATTGGAAGAACATTCTATGCTCATGGATTGGAAGACTAAATATCATTAAGATGTCAATTCTACTCAGTTTGATATTCAGATCCAATGCAATCCCAATAAAAATTTCACCAGCATTTTTCAAACAAATGGAAAACACAATTATCAAATTTATTTGGAAGGGTAGTGGGCTCCAAACAGCCAGAACATCTTGAAAAAGAAGAGTGAAATTGGAGGACTCTCACTTACATACTTTAAAGATAGACACAAAGACCAATGGAAGTGAATTGATGGTTCAGAAACAGACCCTCACATCTATGGTCAAGTGATTATTGACAAGCCCGTCAAGCCCTCTGACAGGGCCAAAACAGCCTATTCAACAAATGGTGCTGAGAAAGCTGAATATCCATATCCAAAAGAAAGAAAGAGGACCCCTATCTCACACCTTATACAAAAATTAACTCAAAGTGGATCAAGGACCTTAATATAAAAGCAAGAACCATAAAGCTCCTAGAAAAAAATGTAGGAAAACATTTTCAAGATCTGGTGGTAGGTGGTGCATTCTTAAACCTTACACCGAAAGCATAAGCAACGAAAGAAAACATGGATAAATGGGACCACCTGAAACTTAAACACTTTTGTGATTCAAAGAACTTTGTCAAGAAGGTGAAAGGCAGCCCACTCAATGGGAGAAAATATTTTGAAACCACATATCTGATAAGGGTTGGATTTCTATTCCATATAAAGAGATCATACAACTCAACAATAAAAAAGGAAACAATCCAATTTAAAAATGGGCAAAAAACTTAAATGGATATTTCTCCAAAGGGAAAATGCAAATGGCCAAAAAGCACATGAAAATAAGCTCAATATCACTAGCTATTAGGGAAATACCATCTCACACCACATAGAATGGCCATTATTAAAAAAACAGAAAACAATAAGTGCTGGAGAGGGTGTGGAGAAATAAGAACACTCCTTTACTGTTGGTGGGATTGTAAAATGGTGCAGCCTCTGTGGAAGACAGTTTGGCAGTTCCTCAGGAAGCTGAATATAGAATTGTCATATCATCCAGTAATTCAACTACTAGCAATATATCCAGAACAACTGAAAACTGTGACACGTATAGACATCTGCACACTGATGTTCATAGCAGTGTTATTCACAATTGCCAAAAGATGGAAACAATCCAAGTATTCATCAACCAATGAATGCATAAACAAAATGTTGTATATTCATATGATGGAATACTATTCTGCAGTAAGAAGAAATGAAATTGGGACACATATGGATGAACCTTGAAGACATGGTAAGTGAAATAAGCCAGACACAAAAGGACAACTAATATGGACTAAATATGAAGAATAAATGTGTGGAGTTAAAGCATAGAGTATAGTAAAACCTAGAGTATAGGTTATTAGGAGATAGAAGAAGAGCTGTGAAGGATTACTGATGCTTAATGTATATAGAAATTTTAATTAACTTGACTGTAAAAGTATAGAAATAGACAGAGTTGGTGGTAACATTATAGTGAGTAGCAATTGGTTTATAAATGGGATTGTGACTGAAAAGGTAGTCTATTAGATGTAAATGTTAATTAAAAGAAAGCTAGAAATAATCTGGGGACTGAATAACACAGTGAACCCAGAGGTGGATGAGAATTGTGGTTGATGGTACAGATGCAAGTGTCCTTCTGTGAGCTAGAGCAGATGTACGTTACTATTGCAGGGTGGTGGGAATGTGGAAAAGCTTAAGAAAAATACAATTGGTATGACCCATGGACTGTGGTTAACAGCAATACTGTAATATTCTTGCATCAATGCCAAAGATGTGTAGTGTTAATAATGGGGGGGGTATGGAAATATGCCAAATGTATTCTATGGATCATAGTGGTAATAGTCTGATGATATTATCTCATAATCTGTAACAAATGTTTCACAATAATGTGGTGTGTTGGTGAAAGGTTGTTCTACACATGTGCATGATTTTCTGTAAGTTCACAACTTCTGTAATAAAAATATATTTAAAAACAAATTGAAACTAGAAACAGACCCTACATCTTTCATAAAAACTAAATAAAATTGATCACAGACCTAAATTTAAAATGCAAACTCTAAAATGAGGAGAAAATGAGCCTGACTTTGGTTTGGTGGTAAAGTTTTGGACACAGTACCAAAATCATGGTCCATGAACGAAAAAATTGATAAGTTGGCCTCCATTAAAATAAAAACTTCTGCTCTGTGAAAGACACCATTAAGAGAATCCAATGAAAAGCCAAAGAATGGGAGAAAATATTTGCAAAACACATACCTGATAAAGAACATTTATCCATAATACATAAAGAACTCTTAGAACTCAGCACTAAAAAAAACAACAACAAAAAAACAGTGAACAAAATGGGCAATCTGAACCTCACCAAAGAAGATGTACAAATGGCAAGTAGGCATATGAAAAGATGCTCAAAATCATTTGTCATTAGGAAATTTCAAACTAAACAACAATAATATACTACTACATACCTATTAGAATGGCTAAAATAAAAACAAAACAATTGACAAAAACAATTGCTAGCGAGAATGTAGAGCAATAGGAACTCTCATTGTTTGATGAATGCAAATGGTACAGCTAATTTGGAAGACAGTTTGGCAGTTTCTTACAAAGGTGAACACAGTCTTACCATATGATTCAGCAAACTCCTAGGTATTTACTCAACTGATTTGAAAACTTGTATCCACTTAAAAACAAATTTATTTTTAATAGCTAAAAACTGTAAGCAACCAAGATGTGCTTCGATATGAATGTATAATAGGTATGTATAAACACACTGTGGTACAGCTATACAATATATTATTATTCAGTGATAAAATGAGTTATCAGGCCATGCAAAGACATAGTTGAATTTTAAATATATAATGATAAATAAAAGAAGCCAATCTGAAAAGGTTACATATTCTATGATTCCAATATAACATTACAGAAAAGGTAAAACTAGAGAAATGGTAAATGGATTGTGTTTGACAGTAATTCATAGTGAGGGAAGAATTTAATAGGTGAAGCACAGGGAATATTTTAGGACAGTGAAACTATTCTGTATGATATTGTAATGGTAGATATATGACACTATGCATTTGTCAAAACCCAAAGAATTTTACAGCATAAGGAGTGAACTTTAATATATTCAAATTTTTAAAAATCATTTAGGAGTTCAGGATGAATTGCAGAATGTTGTTAAAAAATCTAACTATATTACAAAAGTATTAAACAATCTCTCTGAAGAGGGTGCTGACCTAAGAAACTTTGGAAATGGATTCTGTAAGACTAAAGGCAAAAAGAACTTATATAAGCATGATAGTTGATAAATTTGTATCCTACAGGTTAACAATGCATACATTGACATGCATGTATATTGGCATTGAGCAATATAGTAAATGGATGGTAGATGGCGGGAGCTTGATTTCTAACTGTTGGAGTGGGAAGTTACATATAAAAGAGGAGAAGTCTAGAATGATCCATGTGGTAATATATAGGGTTGGAGACATCAGTACAAACATGTTTAGCTTAATATAAATTCAGATGGCTACCTATAGAAATGCTTATAGATATGTCTACATATATGGGTTAGGATACACACATACACATTTCCTTGCTTTAACAGCTGAGAAGTCTTAGAAGCAACCAGATCATTTCTAATACTAATCTCTGATGAAAGGAAACAGAGCTCTTTGGAGAAATGGCTTATTCTAGGACTGGGGCAGGAACTATACAAGGTGAGTGTAGCAGTTTGGTATTGTTTATGAATTCCAAAACTAGATATTGGATTATGTTTGAAAACTGTTCCTCTGGGCATATTAGATTGTATTTGATTCAGAGGTTTCACTTTTACTTGATTAAATTAAGATTGGGGCTTTTGATTTGGCCACGTCAGTAGGACAGTGAGTCCCCATCCCCTTGGTGGGAGGAGACTCACAGAGAAAACGACAAAGCAAAAGAGTTAGTTGGAGTTTTAATGCCGGAGTCCTGAGAAGTAAACACACAGAGAAGCAGATAAGTGAGGAAAGAGAGAAGGCTCCATTAGACATGGCAGAGGTCTCAGGAAGAGAGATGAACTGTTCACCTGATAGTTTATAGCTGGCCTTGTAGAGAGAGCAGAGAAGCTAAGCCCAGAGAGAAATGAGTCCTGGGAGAGAGACGAGACTTATCCCAGCCTACAGCTGATACTGGAAGAAGCTGGGACCACAGAGCCTTAAGAAGAAGAGGAAGGCTGGACCCTTGCAGATGTCAGCAGCCATCTTTTTCCAACACATGGCAACAGACTTTGGTGAGGGAAGTAACTTATGCTTTATGGCCTGGGAACTGTAAGCTTCTACCCCAATTAAATACCCTTTATAAAAGCCAACAGATTTCTGGTATTTTGCATCAGCTCCCCTTTGGCTGATTAATACAGTGAGCGTGGAACATCCTGCAGTGCCAGAAAGTATGAAAGTGCTTAAAAAAAAACAAAAACCCTTCAATGATGGGGGTATATCAAAGTGACACAGGAGCTAATGAAAAAAGTGCCCAATGGCCAAAGCTGGAAAAAATTGAGCCACAAAATAAAGAGTAATATTGAATTATAACCCAAAGTATAAAAATCCATGAGTCCATAGTGACATAAATAAATAATTAAAAAATAAATAAATGTGGAGAATTGAAAAGTCTCCTGTGCAGAAGAATTTTTAATTACTTATATGGATATTCCACCTTCAAAGTGGTGGAATATAACTCACCTTTCCTTTAGTATTGGCTGCACATAGTGACTTTCTTTCAAAGATGGAAAGGGTAGAAGAAAGAGTAACTTTACAGTGGAGAAATCTGACAAACACTACTTAAGCCAAGCAATCAAGTTTAATATAGTGATAAATCATGTTAATAGTATATACTTTTCATATGATGTGATGAGAATGGCACTTTACCTCTATGATCTTTCTCCCCAAAACACATAATCCCAATCTAATCATGAGAAAAAACAAAAGACAAATCTCATTTTAGGTCCATTCTACAAAATTCCTGTGCAGTACTTCCTCAAACTGTTAAAGTCGT
>JAQZBX010106660.1:0-10727 GCA_029593785.1 Cabassous unicinctus
CAGAGAAAGGCCAAAATGTATGTTGCAGTGTCTTCTGTAAGCTAATTTTGGAAATGACACACCATCTCTTCCCCTTTTTCTCTATCTGTTAGCAGCAAGTCCCTAAGTCCAGCCCACACTCAAGGGGAGGATTAGGCTCCACCTCTTGAAGAGAGAAGTATCAAAGGATTTGTGGACATTTCAAAAACCAATCTAATGTTTGAGAGAGAGAATCAAAAATAAATATGCATACAAATTTATTATAATTAGTAATAGTTTAGCAAGGTTGCCAGAAACAGGATTAATACACAAAATCAATTGCATATATTTTTATGCAGCAGTAATAGTTAGAAAATATAATAGTTTAATATTATACAATATTCATTGATAGGAAGACAATTTTTAAAATGTTAATTCCCCCAAATTAATCTATAAATTTCCACCACACTTGATACACTGATTCTGAAATTTTCATAGAGCAGAAAATGACCAAAAATAATCAAGAAATATCTGAAGAAGAATAAGATAGAGGATCTTGACTTACTAAATATCAAGACTTATGTTGACATTACAGAAATGTAGAAAGTGTAGTTAACACAACATAGATGAGTCAACCAATGGCTCAAAATGGGGAGCCCAGAAATGGACCCACACACAGAGAGAAATTTAATGTTTGATAGAAAGGGCATTGCAGGTCAATAGGAAAAGGGTAGACTGTTCAATAATTCCTGGGATAATTAGCTGTCCATATTTTTTAAATCAGATTAAATTTCTACCTCTACAAAAATGAATTCATTTCATTAAAGACATATAAACACAAAATCCAAACCATTTTAAAAATTAGAATAAAATATAGGAGACTGTCTTCATGACCTCGAGATGGTGAGGGTTTTTTAACAAGACATAATAAAGTGCAGCTAGAAAATAAAAGATTGAAAATTTACTACATTAAAATTTAAAATGCATCTCCAATGGAAGTCAGGATGAAAAGAGAAATAACGAGCTGCGGTCTGGGAAAAGAAACCCTTAGAAGCAGGATTTCTGTTGGTGACTGTGACACTGGGATGAAACTTGAGCTTGACTTTATTTTATGACACATACTGAAACAATAAGAATATGAGACATTTCATTTAGTAAAATTCAATGTATACTAGATCATCAGTGAAAAACAAATACCAGCAGTGGATTAGCACCCAGAACATATGAAGTATTTCTACCAAAAAAAAAAAGAGAGAGAGAGAGAGAAACAACCCTTTGGAAAAATGGGCAGAAGATATTAGAAGAAAAGAATGTCTATTAAACATGAAATTAACCTCAGTCTCACTGATAATTCGGGAAATGTAAAATGAAACCACAATGAGTCACCGTTTCCACTCTCATCAAGTGTTGTAGAGAATATGGAAAAACAGAAATAGGTACAGTTGATACAAATGCAAATTGGTGAATTTGGCAAAGTTTAGAATAACAGAGATCATTTCCTATTCTCTTCTATAGTCACTTAATAAATACGGTTTCTGAGGGAGGTGGAGGCGTCTAGGAGATTCCCGAGTTTGTGGAAGGAAAAGAGTAGAGGAAGGATGGTGAGTTCAGTGCGGGACATGTTGCATTCTGGATGCTTGTAGAAGATCCAGGTGAAGATGCCAGCAGGCAGATGGGTATGTGTACCTTGGAGAAAGATTAAGAAATCTTCAGACTACGGGTGGAA
This sequence comes from Cabassous unicinctus, assembly GCA_029593785.1. Taxonomy (NCBI): domain Eukaryota; kingdom Metazoa; phylum Chordata; class Mammalia; order Cingulata; family Chlamyphoridae; genus Cabassous; species Cabassous unicinctus. The sequence goes on from JAQZBX010106660.1 coordinate 1,685, forward strand.
GGAAGAGTAAAATGGAGGCCCGTGAGCCAGGCACGCTGCTTCACATACAGCATTTTCAGCTAGGCAGTGTCCAGCCAGGCCGCTGCTGAAGCAGTCTGGCCACGTTGCTCTGAACCACCTCACCACACCTGGCTGGCAAGGAACTGGAAGCTCTGATGATGGTGTAGGAAGCCGTGCACCCTAACTTTATCACCATTTTCTGAGAAAATAGATTACAATGTGTATTATTATTCTGTGCTTTTCAAAACCTCAAGCATTAAATTCAATATATATCACATTCTTTTTAAATGAATTTTATGGAAAAATAACCTGTGTTATGATATCTTCAAATTACAGGACCAATATGGGATTAAATCAGCAACTGACAAAGAAAGAAAACTAAGTCATCTTCTTACTTTGATTTCATTCTTACCAAAGTTTTGGTACACACACACACACACACACAAACACACACACACACACACAAGGGAAGGTATATAAAAAGCTTGATTTGCATCGACTAATTAGATTTAGTAAATGGGACATGCCCTACCTCTCTCAGGGCACATACAGAAATGTTCATATAGAAATTGATTAAAACATGAAGATTTTAGAGGTAATTATTAAATTTTAGGGCTGAATAGGGCCAAGTGAACTTTTTGGCAAATTCTAGAATTGTAAGGACAGTGCTTTAAAAGCAAAAGGTAGTAAGGTGACATTTTAGGACTAATAATGATATCTAGGATTGATGCTTTCCTGTGGACATCGGGATCCACAGAGTGGGTTCCAGGTTAAAGCATTGCCCATCTCTCCTACCTTTTGCCTGGTTTCTAAATCTTGGAAATGCACCTCCCCTTTGGACCACCTACGTCAGTTTTCCCCATTTAGGATCAACTGAAAATAAAAGTAACATCCTAACCACCTGCCTCCCAGACAGGAGAAGATTCAGAATTTCATTCAAAAGGACTCTTGTATCACCAACCATGGTCCACAGCGTCCATTTGCACACTTTTTCTGTACCCCCACTATCAACACAGCACATCTTTGGTGCTGATGCAAGACTACTGAAGTACTGCCGTCAACCTGTAACAAATGTTCCACCACGGCGTGGCGTGTTGGTGACGGGCGTTGTGTGGGAATTCTGCACACGTGCATGACTGTTTTGTAAGATCACAACTTCTGTAATTAAAAATATATTTTTGAAAAATAGGAATAAGGTGGGGGGGGGAATACACCAAATGTAAAATATGAACTATAGTTAGTCGTAATGTTTTGACGATATTCTTTCATAATTTGTAACAAACGTTTCACAACAATGCAAGGTGTTGGTGGTGGGGTGATGTATGGGACCCGTGTATGATGCTATGCATGTTTGTTTTGTAAGGTCACAACTTTTACTGTACACTTATTGTTTACGTGTGTTCATGTATGAATGACATACTTCAATTAAAAAAAAATTTAATGCAAAAGAAAAAAAAAAGTTGTACAGCAGGACCCCCGTCAGCCTTGGGTACGGCAGGTCCTTGGCTGCTTGTTCAGGCTCCCGATGCTCCGGTGTCTGTCCCTGAGGCACAGGCCTCCCCCGTGTGGGCTCCTTACATGTGGGGATCAGCAGGAAAAAAAGGAATCAGGGTGCCATTCATTTGGTGAATGACAGATGCAGCTCATCCCTGACCTGGGAAATCCCAACCTGTTTCTAAAGTGACGGAGGGCTGAGCATACGACACAGTCAGACGGTGGCATCCAGGAAGCGGGAAGAGGCCAGGCCAGCCGCTTTTGGTGGACTTGAAGCAACCTCCAGGAGGAGCCAAACTGCCAGCAGCTGCCTGACTGTGCCACGTTCGTACTGCACACGGGCCTCAGAACACAGAAAACTCCAGTAAGTTTAAGCCATCGGCCAGTAACAGCGATTTAGCCGAACTGTAATCCTGTTCTTTATTTCACAGAGACAACATCCCACAACACCTGAGCTGGTAGAGGGGCCACTTCCATGGTTACCAGAGGTGCCCGTGGCAAAGGACAGAGTGAACAAGCTAGCCAGGGCGTGCAGAAAGAAGAGGCCACGCGAGGGGGTGTGTTTAGGACTCCTGAGACGTGCATTCTTATTAAATCTTCTATGCTGAAGTATAACTTTTACACCAGTAAGTTAAAATCTGCTTTGTCAAGGAAAGCCCTGTAAAACCGTGATTGTTTCAGTTTGCCAAAGGGCTGCTGAGGCAAAGCACCAGAAATGGGCTGGCTTTTATAAAGGGGATTTATTTGGGGTAAAAGTTTACAGTTCCAAGGCCATGGAAAGTCCATTACAAGGCAGCCTAAGAGGTGCTCTCTAACCAAAGCCAGCTTCCACGTGCTGAAGCAAGATGGCGGGTGATCTCTGCCGAGGCCACCACCTTCCTGCAGCTGTAGGCAAACCTGGCTAGGGCTTGTCTCTCACTGGGCCTCCTCTCTCAGCCCAGCGGCTCCACTTTCTTCCTGAGCTCAGCTCTGGGCTGCCGGGCATAGGGCTCATCTCTCCCTGCCTCAGCTCTTTGAGCCTCTTGGGAGCTTCTCTCCTTGCAGTTTAGCTGCGGGCAAAACCTTTCTCACAGGGCAGGATTGAATATGGCGGTTCATTTTCCTCTGTGTCTGTCTCTCTCTGTGTCTGCATTTATATCAGACCCAGCAAAAGGACAGAGACTTAACCCGAGTCACGCCTCATTGATGTAGTCCAGTTGAAAGGGTCTCACACCCACAGGAATGGATTAGTTCACAAACGTGCTCTTTCCCTTTTGGGGATTCATAAAATAATCTCAAACTGCTATGGTGGTTCTCTTTTTTTTTTTTTTCCCTTCTCTTTTTTTTTTATTATTTAGTTTTCTGTTTCTCAAACTTGATTGCACATTGGAATCACCTGGGGAGATTTAAAGACTACTGATGCCTGGCTCCCAAATTCAGAGATTATTCGGATATAATTGTCACAGTTGTGGCCTGCTCATCAGGAATTTTAAGAGCTCCCCAGGTGATTCCAATGTGCAGCCAAGTTGAAGAAACATTCTCTGAAGGATCCACCCAAGGACCACTTTGGCCAGCCATAGGATTTCTGCCCTTTAGGGCTCCCTTTCACTGCAAAAACAGCATAACTGATCTGGACCTGAACTAGTTTCTCTATCTGGCCCTTAGGTTTGCTTTAAAACATCAAATTTGATTTTAATTCTCTTTAAAGTCTCAAGCAACAGCAGGTCCTCAAGCTATTTTTCACAGCTCTGAAATCCATATAGTTCTGAAAGCAAAATGATTTGTTATAACCCATTTGGTGGAAAAAATCTGAGGTCAACGATGGGAGATTATTAGTAGTCTTTATCTGGCCCACTGAATGCTAATTTTCAAATGTTTTCCCTAGAAATAGTAATGTATTGGATTACAGATTGCCACTTCAATGTTAGGAGCCATATAACATAGCTACCATAATAGCTTTCTAAAATCCAAAGGTTTGGGATAAGAGAGGCATTATGAGGCATTTGCTAGGTGCAAAGAAGAGAAAAATTAATCAAATGTGGTCCCAACCCTCAAATAACCCATGTAAACACATAGCCGTATTACAATATGGAAATATTGTCATGAACATGCAAATACATGAACATGTCATGAACATGGAAATACAAGAGAGGGAGCATTTACTTCTTGAGTGACATGAGGGGAAAGTGAGAAGAGGTGGCCTTTGAGCCAGGTCTTGGACAATGAGTAGGGTTTGCACATCAAGGTAGGAAAAGACCCTTCAGCCAGAGGCAACCACTCAGGCAAAGACCCCAATTCAGGAGATGCCAACTGGGTGGAACACATGGGGAGACATGGTAGAGAGGGGGTTGGAAACGGGGGCGTCCCCGGTTGTTAAGGGCTTTGCATCTCTTCCAAAGACTCTGGACTATAACCCAGTGCTTCTAAAATTTTAATGTGCATAAGATTCCCTGAGGGATCTTGTTATGGCTCAGATCCAGTATATCTGCAGTGTGGCCTGAGATTCTGCATTTCTAACAAGCTCCAAGGTGAGGCTAGTGGCTACTCTACTGGACAGGGCAGAAATAGGACATTTCCATCATCACAGAAAGTTCTTTTGGACAGGGCTGATTTAGAAGACAACATGGCACCACTAAGCATTTTCAGATGGGGATGTGATACCAGCTAAAGCAGGGCTTCTTAATCTTTTCTCTTCCACAGACCTCTCTGCCAATCAGGTGAAAAACACAGACCCCTTACTGAGTCACACTATACTGTGTATTATTTTTAAAATATATCACACCCGCACCAACACTTCCCCAGAAGAAGAATGTTTTTTTGAATTTCAATTCAAGCTCACGGACCCCATGTTAAGAAGCCGTGATCTAAAGAAAATAGCTAATATTTAACATAGAGCTTGCCATAAGCCAAAAACCGTGGTGGTTTTCAAAAGCGTCCACACCTTCTTTGATACTCCACCTTTCAAGAGGTGGAGCTTAATTCTTCTGTCGCTGGGTGTCAGCCAGTCTTAGAAACTCAATTCTAACAAACAGAATAAGGTAGAAAAGATGACGTGCCACTTCTGAATGTAGGTCGTAAAAAAGCATGTGGCTTTCTCCCTTCTCTCTCTGATGGCTCACACGGGGGAAAGCTAGCTGTCCTATTGCAAGTTCATCCAAGCAGCGCTACGGAGAGGCCCAAGTAGTGAGAAACCGAGGCCTCGGCCCAACAACCATTTAAAAGAGTTATTCTGGAAATAGGCCTTCCTCCAGCCCCTCCCCATCAAGAAGAGTGCGGTGCCAGCTGACCGCTTGGCTGCAACCTCATGACAGATTCTGAGCCAGAACCACCGAGCTAAGCTGCTCCCAAATTCCTGGCCCACAGAAACCATGAAAAAATAACGGCTTTACCTGTGAAGCCACTAAGTTTGGGAGTAATTTCCTACACGGCAATAGATAACTGATACACTGTTCTAAGCCCTTTACCTATTTTAACTCACAATAACCTTTTAATAAAACCTACCTTTTTCTCCCTATTTGCAGATGGGGAAACTAAGGCACAGAGAGGCTAATCGAATTGTCTGTGATCACACAGCTGATAAGCATGGGAGTGGGGATTCCCGCACAAGAGGTCTGGATCCAGCCTCGCTCTTAACCACTGCACCGTTCCCTCTCCATTCAGTTAGAAACGCATCTCTGGGGCAGCATAGGAGAGATGTCACCTGGAGAGCTCTGACGCATGCCCACGGCCCATCCAAGATCAACTGAGGCACAGCTGACAGGGTGGAGTCAAGCACTGGTCTTTTTTTAAAGCCCCCCAGGGGATTCCAATGTGCAGCCAAGGTGGAGAACCCCTGAGAGAGCTTTGCTACTCGGAGCATGGGCCCAGGAGCTTGTTAGAATCAGAATCTGGACTTGCACGAGGTTCCCCAGATGCTCTGTGTGGCACTGAAGTCTGAGCAGCAGCCCCCAATGCCTTCCCCAGGCACACGCGGCGATGGGCAGCAGCTGAACATCAAGCAGGAGCTAAAACTGGGCGAGGAGAGAAAACTAAGCCTGGCACTTTATGAAGTGGTTCTTAAAAATACCAAAAAGGCAGGAGGAAAGAAAACTTGAAGAGGCAGGTGGGAAAGCGGGAAAGAACAAATCACTTCTCTCTCTGTCAAAGAGAAATAAAGAACTCCAGGGGGGTGATCTGTGTAAATTAGGGTGTCAGAGAAGGACCCGCCTTAGAAGACAAAAATCATACAAGACAACAAAATCGCCTCTCTTGTAGGTTCGAGGCCAGTGGTAACACTACACTCACTGTGTGGCTCTGGAGAGCTTGTGAAAGGAATGTGAAAAACTGCTTTATTCTCGCCTAAATGTCTATAGTGAATAATACACCAGTAGAAGCTGACAACTTAAAAGAAGGGAAACAAAAGTTCTTTTTCTTCACCCCTGTTCAATTATCAACAGCATAGTTAAAGCAAATTTTCTATTAGAGATGACCAGCTTTATGACTTACTCACAAACTTTACATTTTCTCAATGCCATCTGTCACTTTTTAAATGGAAGAACATTCCGTGTTCTTGGTTTAGAAGATTAAATATTGTTAAGATGACAATTCTACTCAAAACGATGTACAGATTCAAGGCAATTCCAATCAAACTTCCAACAGACTTCTTTGCAGAAATGGAAAAGCCAATCACCACATTCATTTGGAAGGATAAGGGGTCCCAAACAGCCAAAACCATCTTGAAAAGGAACAAAATTGTAGGAGTCACACGTCCTGATTTTAAAACATTACAAAACTACAGTAATCAAAACAGCACGGTGCTGGCCCCAGGAGAGGCATGCAGACCAGTGAAACTGAACTGAGAGCCCAGAAACCCACTCTCACACCTTTGGCCAGCTGGTCTTTGACAAGGGTGCCAAGTCCACACGGTGGGGAAAGAATAGTCTCGTCAACAAACAATGCTGGGAGAACTGGATGTTCATGTGCAAAAGAATGAAGGTGGACCCCTACCTCATACTACATACAAAAATTAACTCAAGATGAATCAAAGACCTAAATATAAGCACTAAATCTGTAAAATTCCTGGAAGAAAGCATAAGGAAACATCTTCAGGACCTTGTGTTTGGCAATGGTTTCTTAGACTCTGTACCAAAAGCATGAGCAACAAAAGAAAAAATAGATAAATGGGACTTCATCAAAATTTAAAACTTTTGTACATCAAAAGACTTTCTCAAGAAAGTAAAAAGACAGCTAACAGAATGGGAGAAAATATTTGGAAACCATATATCTAATAAGGGTTTAATATCCAGAATATAAAAAGAACTACAACTCAACCACAACAAAAGATGACCCAACTGAAAAATGGGAAAAAGACTTGAATAAACATTTCTCCAAAGGAGATATACAAATGGCCAATAAACATATGATGCTCAACATCATAAGCCATCAGGGAAATGCAATGCCCAATAGAATAGCTACTATTAAAAAAAAAAGAAAGAAAGAAAATAACAAGTGTTGGAGACGATGTGAAGGAATAGGAACATTCACACATTGTTGGTGGGAATACAAAACGGTGCAGCCACTATGGAAGACAGTTCATTCTTCATGAAGTGTAGAATTACCATAAGCCCAAGCAATCCCACTTCTAGGTGTATACCGAGAAGAATTGAAAGCAGGGACTCAAACAGATATTTGCACACTGATGTTCATAGTGGCATTGTTCACAGCTGCCAAAAGGTGGAAGCAACCCAAGTGTCCATCAGCAGTTGAATGGATAAGCAAAATGTGGTACATACATACGATGGAATATTATTCAATCATAAAAAGGAATGACACTCTCTGATGCATGCTACAACATAAAAGAATGAACCTTAAAGACATCATGTTGAGTGAAATAAGCCAGACACAAAAAGACAAATACTGTATGGTCTCACTGACATGAAATAAGCAAAATGTGAAAATTCATAAAGTCAGAAACTAAAATACAGTTACCAGGCACTGGGTGGAAGAAGGGAATGGGTAGTTAATGTCTAGTTGGTACAGAGTTTCTGTTTGTGGTAATGGAAAACTTTTGGCAATGTATGATGGTGAAGGAGGCACAACTTTATAAATGTAATTAACACCACTGAATTGTACTTTTTGCAAGAGAAAGAGAAATTTTAGGTTGTATATAAATTACTGCATAAAAAAAAACAGGAAGCTGTACAACACAAAGCATAAACCTTAATATGAACAATGGGTTCATCAATTGTAACAAAATACCACACTAATGCAAAATGTTAATAATAGGGAAAACTGCATGCGTGAGAGGTACATGGGAACTCTGCACTTTCTGCATTATTTTTTTGTAAACCTACAACTGCTCTAATTAAAAATAAATTTCTTATAGGCAGAAAAAAAGCCTATCAGCACAGCGTTTCCTTCAATCTCATAAAGTCTCTGGACTGAGAGCAGAGACACGAACAGATATCCGCACACCGATGTTCATAGTGGCATTATTCACAGTTGCCAAAAGTTGGAAATGACCCAGGTGTCCATTAACCGATGAATGGATAAACAAATTGTGGTGTATTCACTCGATGGAATATTATGCAGCTGTAAGAAGAAGTGAAGTTGTAAAGCATATGACAACATGGGTGAACCTGGAGGATATTATGTTGAGTGAAGCAAGCCAGACACAAAAGGACGAATACTGTATGATTGCACTGTTATGAACTAAAGATATTGTATAAACTCATCGAGTTAAACATTAGAATATAGGTCACCAGAAAATAGGATGAGGTTAGAGAACAGAGAGCTGAGGTTTAATTTGTGCAGAATTGGTAAAAATGTTGTTTGTAACACTTTGGAAATGAATAGAAATGGTGAAAGCATATCATGGTGTTTGTAACTAGCAGAGCTCTTATATGGGTATGACAGTGGTTGAAAGGGAAAGTCTAAGGGAATATATATCACTAGAAGGAAAGCTAAAAATTGTAACATGCTACTGTATATGACAGTAAAATCCCATGTAAAATATTAATATGAGTGATATTGCATATATAAGACTATTTTTGCAAAATATAAATATATTGAAGGGAGGAAAAAGAATAGCAACTATGTATGGCAGGGGAAGCATAGAGATTGAGAGGTGATGAGTTTTGCTTGTTTTTGTTTATTATTATTATTATTGGAATAATGAAAGTGCTCTAAGAATGACTGAAGTGATGAATGCACAATTATGTGATTACACCAAATACCACTGATTGTCCACTTTGGATGGATTTATGTTTTATTAATATGTACCAATAAAATTGATCTGTTAAAAAAATAAAAATGAAATAAAGTCTCTGGGAAGATGGGAAGACAGTGCTATCTCAGTGTATGGGAGAGAAAGTGAAGGGCTGGGGAGACGTCAGCTGGCACATCCCTGCCTCAAGCCGCATGTCAGAACCATTTCCCTAAGTGGCTGCTCAGATGGTAGGAACTTCTCCTTCATAGCTAAAGTGGACCTAACACAAAGGGCAAATCAAAAGTCACTCCCTGGGGAGCAGATGTGCCTCAGGCGGTTGAGCACCTGCTTCCCACATGGGTTCGGTTCCCTGTGTCTCCTAAA
>JAQZBX010106661.1:0-10727 GCA_029593785.1 Cabassous unicinctus
GCCACACAGGGAAGATGAACAATCCCTGAAGCACAAGCAGAGTTTGTGGAGATTGATTGGTGGTCCTAGATCCTGTATCAATCCCTGATGTCTAATGTCATTTATTGTAATCCTTATGGGTCATGATTGCTGAATTTCAATCTATGAGGCAATGAAATCTTATTTTATTTTTTGAGTGGAAAGTATTTTTCATTTTTTAAGAAGCTTTAAATTACATAAATGTACATCAAAAATATATACCCATAATTTTCCATTTTTCCCCCTCCCACATTTTTCTAATTTAACAACATCTTTCATTATTGTGGTACATTTGTTACAATTGACAAGGACATATTGAAGCATTGTTTATAACCACGGACCACAGTTTGCATTACTGTTTACACTTAGCCCCAAAATGTGAGAGGGGTAGGATGCCGGGCATATGGGAATCAACTATATTTTTATGTAACATTTATGTAATCTAAATACCCTTTTTTAAAAAAATTAAAATATATTTAAAAAAAATAAAATACTTTCATTTAGGAAAAAAAACATATAATTGTGTGGAGCAAAGTGTAAACAATAATGCAAACTATAGTACATGGTTATAAGCAATGCCTCAATATGTGAAATCTTATTTTTAAAGTCCTTTCATATTATAAGTCAGAAGTCATCTGAGCCTTCCCTCGAAGAAACAAGAGAATATTTCCAAAATTGACAGAGCTATTTCTAAAATTCCACCTGTCCTATGAAAACTTTTGTGTGCTGCCTCAGCATTCATTTTACTTTGGCTAAATCATTCACCTCAACACTGATCTTTGGTCTATTAATGAATAGCTTTCCAGCCATGGGGCATAAACTGCCCCAGAACCCAAACCCACATCTACGACCACCACCCACACCACCCAAAGACCTCATCCAAAACCCAAAGCTGGTCCCAAATGATAAGCTACTCATTTTCCCTTCCTGATCACCACCACCTTCAGACCCCCACTCCTTTCACCTTTTCATGTATGCTTGCTTTAAACTAACAAAGCAAACCTCTGAACCACAATTATGGCAAAATCCCATGGATCCCTCTTGCTCTGTGGTTGAGCCACGTGAGCCAATCATGCTTCCTGTCCACCTCTCATTGCACCCTTCTTTCTTGGACCTGTAAGTAACAAGCTATCTTTTCTCATGCATTATGGTCCCAGCCTGCTAATGTATTACACCTGGTCACCAAGCTGACCCAAATTTAAAATTCAACTTAACTGATTCAAAACACCACCATTCTTATAAAAATGGGTAAGTTGAAGCTAATTGAATAGTCTGATTCTGTGGAGAAACGGCAGACATCAAAACTTTTTTAAAAATTAATTCTAGGTGAGTGTTACATTTAATGGTGGTAGTAACTGTGAGGTGAAAAATGACATCTGGTTCTTTTGATTATGATAAGAATGTTTTCCCTCTTGAAGGGGAGAAGGATTCCAGGAAATGGTAATTTCATGACCTAAGGCTATCAGCAGTAGGAAGAAAATCAAGGACATCAGCATTTTTAATATTTAAATTATTTTGTAAGGTTTCTGTTGTAAAAAATGTTTTTATGTCATTAGTAGACCCATATCTCATCTTCATATTATTTAAATTTATTCAGAGCATAAGTTTCCATAATGTCATATTCATTTTTGTGTAATCAATGTGTTTTGATATACTTGACAATTCTGATATTTTATAGAATTTTATATAATGGTTATTCATTAATAAGTGAGTAATGATTTCATGTTTCCATTCAGGATGCCCTGACTGTGAATGTATAAGTCACTGGGAACTAGCAGAATGAATCCTAGGGATTTGACCATAGTAGTTATGCTCCTATCACAAACTATATTTGTAATCTTGGGGAATTTCTGTCTTCTTTACCATTATATCTTCTTTTACTTCAATGGATACTGGCTAAAGTCCACAGACTTAATTTTCAAGCAACTTACTATAGCAAACTCTCTGGTTATTGCCACTAAAGGAATCCCTCAGATAATGAGAGCTTTTGGGTTGCAAAATTTCCAAATGGTTTTGGATGCAAACTTATTTTCTACTTTCACAAGGTGTCCAGGGGTGTGTCCATTAGCACCACCTGCTTCTTGAGTATCTTCCAAGTAATAAAAATGAGTCCCAGAAACTTCAAGTGGGCAGAACTTCAAGTACAAGTTCAAAAGTGCACTGGCCCCTCCCTTAGCCTGTGTTGGATCCTGTACATGCTGGTAAATATCATTTTTCATCTTTATGTGACCATCAAGTGGAATAAAAAAATGTCACAATGAAAAAGGATTTGGGATACTGTTCTGAGGTAGGTAATAATAAAATCACACAGTCACTGCTTGCAGCACTTTTAATTTGTCTTGATGTTGTGTGTTTGGGACTTATGATCTGGGCCAGTGGCTCCATGTTTTTCATCCTGTATAGGCACAAGAAGCAGGTCTGATACATTCATAGAACCAATGTCTCTCCCAGATCCTCTCCTGAAAACAGAGCCACCCAAAGCACCCTTGTCCTGGTGAGCATATTTGTATCTTTTTATGCCCTGTCTTGCCTCTTTTCATTTTATTTGGCTCTTTTTGATAATCTCCGTTTGTGGCTGCTAAACACCTCTGCCCTCATTGTTTCATGTTTCACAACAGTCAATCCGTGTCTTCTCTGGAGTCGAGACTTCATATTACCCAGACTCTGCTCTGCCTGCTACCGAAGGAATACCTAGTTCCCTAAATTGGTCAGATAGCTGAACATTTTGTTTGTTTTTTTTCTTTTTACAACACAGAGACATTTATTAATTCATTCTTGCAGATGTTTAAGCAGCAAAACAGTCACATAATAGAGAGTGTGAAAAACAGCCTGCATAGAATTAATAATGTAGTAGACATAGTTGACACTGAAGTAAAATAATATTTTTAGAAATTCCCTATTAGTGAATGTTCTAGTGGAAAAGTTTAGAATGTAACAATTCATTCATTAAAATCTGGGCCTGTCGTAATTTGGTGGTAATGAAAACTTTGTAAGTATGCAATTTTAAAGCCAATAAGTTAAAACTTCCCAGATGTTAACTGGGCAGAGAAGTGTTAGAAGAGTTTAGTAAAATAGAAAAAACTGGAAAAAGATCAATCAAAAATATGAAAAGGTAAAATAAACACTCTGTAGCAAGAGGCTCTAGATAAAGAACTGATAAAATAACATATCATATACTGCAGGTCATCAAAGAACAGGATTTATGTTTTTTTACCTCAAATCCTGAGATGAAAGGTAGTCAGTTGAAATATATGATTTTTGGGGTTAGGAGGCAGCATATTTAGCATACTTAAAGTAAAAACTGGGGTACAAGATCTGGCTGGGATGAAGTGTGCTCGGGAAGAAATCAGGGGTTTTAATAAGAATTCAAGGCATAGCTGATGAATATGAGAATCAAAAAAGAAAATAAAACAGAACAGCACAGCTATTGGATATTGGGATTTTTGGAAGGTTGAATATTATCTCTTATGCAAAGACACCAATTATCATGGTGTGAAGTATTACTTTAGTATCGACTCCATGTTCCTAACTTGGAGACAATGAGTCTACCACAGAGTTGTTCACCAGCAACAGGAGGTCTAGAAGGAAACATCTCACAGAGTTCACGGGATTGATTCGTTTATGGAAGATAACTGATCTCTTGAAATATCCATGGGTGTAATATTTACAGATTCAAAATATAAAACGTAAAATCTCTCACTCATATTAAAATAAATTAATAGATCGTTTTCAATTATATTCACATGAAGTAAAAGAAATTTATTAAGCATTCAACAGTTTAAATAATAAAATGCATGAGTTTGATCTAATGGATATAATTGAAATGTTGTTATATGTTAGTTTTTTTTTAGCTTATAAGGAGCATAAAATAATGAGACTACAAAGAAAGATTTTAACAAATATAAATATTTTACAGTGAGACAGATTGTGCTTGTGTCTATAAATTTAGAAATGTTAAATATTAAAAACTTTTTAAATACTGGTTAATATTTCTAATGAATAATTAGAGTCTTTTAGAAACAAGAAAATGATAATGCTCCATATTAACATTGCATAAGGTGTTTAATTCAAATGTACAGCAATTAGGGAGATTGAGATTGCTGCAGATTCTCATATTAGAATAGAAGATGCATGGATCAATTACTCTCTGTGGTATGGATATCTACTATGCATTGGATATCCAATCTCTGGATTAAAAAAAAAATAAACATAGGCTAGATATAAGTAAATAATAAAGTAAATAACAAATTTAGAACAAAAATTATATAGAATATAATAAAAATTTTAAAAAAATAAAATCATTGGCAAAATAAAGCTGTGGTAATGTTGAGAAAAAAATGAGAAAAGACTCTGTGTGGTGAAGGATCAATCTTGCCCAAAGAGTGATCTGGCCTTCATCCTTAACTCTTTGCAGGTAATTTTAAACCTTTTCTAATGCTCTGCTTGAAAAGAGTGTCTTGACATGACTGGGTCTGGACAAATAATGTTATTTATGGTGGGGACTTTAAGTCACCCTGAATCAGCTCAACTTTCAGAGAAGCTGGACACCAAAGTCAGTCACATGGAAGGTCCACCATGTCAAAGTGAATGAGCACAAATTAAAACCATGGACACCAATACATACATGCACTTCCTTAGCTAGCCATACTCTTCAAAGTTGTCACATATCTTTGCTGGGAGAAGTCAGCACAGTTCTTATCTCCATTGGGAAATGACAAGGAACTTCATGTTTGAATGCTCCTGCATGCTGCCCCAAATGCCTCCTGTCTCAGCTGATTTTAATCTGTATCCTTTCTCTGTAATGAAACAAAACCATGAGTGTAATAGCTTTCAGTGAATTTTGTGTGTCCTTCTAGCAAATTATTGAACCTGAGTGTGGTCTTGGGGATACCAGAATTTGCAATTGGTGTCAGAAGTGAGGGTGATGTTGGGATATCCCAAACACTGCAGACAAACTTGATAAAAAGAACAAATAATATGTAAAATTATTGCTAGAGTGTAATATAATTAACTTTATACTAATAAATTAAAAAATTAAGCAGGAAAGGTCAGTTTTCAAAAATAAAGAATACCAAAACAGAATTAAATATATTTGAAATCAGAAAACCATAAAAAGCATTTAAATACTTTGAAACATTAATGTTAAGGTTTTAATTGTTTTAAAAGCTCCTTCTACCTATTTACAAGGTTTAGGTAGCCTTTCTTACTTCAGAAGTATTTTATAAATCAGAAATAAAATGGAATATATGAAAAGGATTTATGTGTCTATTCTATTCTGATCCCAAATATTTGAAAATTAACCAATATAATACATGTATATAAATTTAATATTAGCAATTAAAATATTTTCTGTGAATGAGAATGATTTATTTCAGGAATACAGGATGTACCCATGAGCAAATCTACTACCATGATCTAATATGTTAAAAATTAAGTGAGAAAATCACATTCTCCCTGTAAATATTTTGTGAAGCTTACATATTTTTTCTCAACAGCAAATTAAATAGCAAAAAAACACACTTCTCACATCTCATTTTTAGTAATCACTACATATTATGATATAAAAATAAATGAAAGTTTTAAATGGACAATTATGTTCATTGAATATGTAAAATGTAGTTTTTATAATCAATTTAGTGAACTCCTTCATTTTCTTAGTTTTAAAACTTTTTGATAATGAACATTCCATTTCTTAAGCTGACAATGTAATGATTTCCAGATATGCACAGTCAAATTTCAGGAAATCTTAATAAATAGATTTGTTGTTTGTTGTGATATTTTTCTGGAGAAGAAAAGTAAAGATCTGAATTCAAGCCTTCAGTTGACTGCAGTGTGACTGTCCCTCATGTAAAACATGGGTAGAAAATACCCAGTCAAGCCAATCCTAGATTCTTCACCATTAGAGACTGCATTGTAGAAGCTGGTGGTGTAACTTGTTCAGGAACCATGATAGTCACAGACTTCCCTCCAAACAGCCCCACAAGTTTTTGAATTAGAATCTTCAAGCTTATCCCCATAAACTGGCTCTTTCACAAAAGTTCCTTAGTTTGAGTCACAGCAGAGATCTGTGAGTTTCTGCTCTCAGCATATTTCTTCTCTCAGTCTGGGGGATGTGTTAGATGTGAAGATACTCAGGACACTTGATGTTCATGTTTAGTTTTATTTTCCCAGGGTTGCCATATTAAAGTACCACAAACTCAGTAGCTTAAAGCAATAGAAAATTAATGTATCACTGCTCTGCTCTGGAGGCAAGAAGACTGAAACCACAGTGTTGGGAGGATGACACTTCCCCTGAAGCCTCTAAGCTTTATGTGGCTCCTAGGATTCCTTGGCTTGTGGCATCTTCAGTCTCTGTGTCTTCAAATAATGGTCTTTCCTCTGAGTCATTGGCTATGCCTTTTCTGCTCTTTTATAGGGGGCCCATGCTTATTGGATTAGGGCCTACCCTAATTCAGAATGATCTCACCTTAACTTATAATTAAATACTTATTTAGAAATTAATAACTAAAGCAAATAACAGTATGGGATCTGGTATGTCTCAACAGGATATGAATTTATAATTCATCTAAAGAAGTGTAGAATAAAACAACAAATCAAATATAATGAATGAATATTGAATTTATATATGCATAAGCAGTAATTTTGTTATTTTAAACAATGCCTCACCCTCCACCCCAACACCCCAGGTCCTGCCTCCTGAAGTCCCTGGAACTAAGAGCCCAGGAGCATGTCTCTGACTCCCGGGGGACAGAAATGGAATTACTTTCTGATGGGAGTCAGTATGAAATTTAGCATTCCACACATGCACGATTTCAAATCTCACATTGTAGTTTCCATCACTTACACAGACAAATCCAGCACCTTTTTAGGTTTAAAAAAATCTAATTATGGGAGCCTCAAACATTCCAGATACAACCACTCTCTACATTGATCTCCACCTAGGTCCCAGTCATGGGAGCCTCCTTAGCAGAACACACTTCTCCACCTGCTTCCAAAGAGAACAGTGACTTAAAGGGCTTTAGATTTGTTAAGAGAAATACATTTCAGCTTCTACTATAAGTGGCTCACAGAACTGTAAGTTTTTACCATAAATTGTTTGAAATATTTAATTTCAAATAGAAAGAAAATAACTCTGGTCCACTGGCCACCAAAGATATTCAAATAGACACAAATGCGGACACACAAATTCTGTAGGGAGAAGGATGGATGGGTTGGGTCCTCAGCAAGGCTGTAACACAAGCAAGGCTCAAGCCCCTCCCACACAATTGCCATGCATCTTGCCCAGGCCCCGCTCCCAATCAGCCAGTACTTCTGTCCCTGTCCCTGCCCTTTCCCACCCGTGTGCAGTTTCCTGTAGAGATAGAAGCAGATAACACGAAGAGACATTACTACTCATTGTTTGAGTTTCCATTTAAGTTCCAGCACGCACCGGTCCTGCCCGCGGTGAGTCCAGGATCGCGAGAGTTTCTGAGGCCTGCAGGCTCCACTGCCAGATCCCAGGGCTTGTGCCCATTTCCAATTAAAATTGCTCTGAGGATGGTGCCTTCCCTGGCCTTTCTGCTTTTGGTCCAAGTAAACACCGCCTGCTGCGTTATTTTCCTGTTTGAGACACCTCCCTGTCTGCCTATACCACCACCACCATCACCACCACCCAGCTTCCTGCGCCTGGTTAAGTCCTGAGGAAGGAGATGGATTTACGGGCTTACTCGACCCTTGAAGGCAGTGCCAACCTCGCAGTTCTATGTATAGTGCTGGAAAATCATGCCCTCTCCCAGGGCCTCGGATTCTGTAGATCCCCTCTCCTGGGAGTTCCCATCTTCATGTTCCATCTCAGTGAAAGTACTTGTAAGGGTGTGCTTACATTCTGGATGTCCCACTGGAAAGCATCAATCCTGGGCCAAGGGTATCTTTATTCCACCATTTTGAATTTGGGGTGGACGAGTTGTAAGGATAAAAAAAAGTCAAATAGAGAGGTCCAGGAAAACTGAGGCAGTAAGGGGGATTTAGGGAGAAAGAGAGGGTAAATAGAGGTTGAGGGTGGGTGTGTTAGACTTGGAGAGAAACAGTAAGAATGAGAGTGACAGGGAAAGAAGCTCGGGGAGAAATGAAATAGAAAAAAGGGATCAGCAAAGAGATGAAGGAGGGCACAATTGAAGAGAGTAGAAGTGGAGACAACAGAAGGGTAGATATCTAATTCATTAGATTTTCTTTTTTCTTTTTTAATTTCTACATTACTTTCCATCTTAAATATATTGTGTCAGATTCAGATTATGAGGCCTCAATGTTTTTTTAGTATACTTCCTAAACTTTCAATATAAACTCTATTATATATTGAAAATATTCTTTGGTGTTTAGTGAATAATTTTACACTATTTAATATGCACCTAATAAGTATGTTGATGAGTTTTTATATTAACAGTTAAACGCTAGGTAAGCCAGTTAACTAATATTCAACAGCTAATTTTCTTCCCTTATGTGATATGCGAGCTATGTCTATGAGCTAGTCTCTGATTAAGTATATGTTCTCTCGAGTTTCTTTTGTCCATATTTTGCAAATATAGAAGGGTGGCCTGCATTGACAGGGAGCTTTGTTCCAAGAGCCCATCTGTCTTGATGAATAAACTGCTCAGAGCTATTTCCATAGCTGACCCTCTTTCATTCATTGCCAATAGTTAGGTCATTCCAATTTCATGTGGTATTTGAGAGTTTATTGCAATTTTCTAAAAAAGGAAAAATTAAGTGCTTGAGATCAACATGATTAAAATCATAAAAGAGAAATTTCTTTTGCTCAGGAATATGAAAGATGACCTGAAATCTTGGAGAACTGTTCCATCCCATAAACTCTAGATTTAAATCACTACTAACTAAACACAGGCTCTTTATCATTAAATATTCTCTGTTAATACTGCTGATAAATCATTAACTTTTTTAAACTTCTGTTCAGCACATCACTTGTGTCTCAATCTTTCAAGCACCACATGAAAATCAAAAGGATGAGATGTTATTATTACCATTTTATAGATAGGAACAGTAAGTCCCAGAGAACCTGTGCAAATGTGTCAAAGGTGACACTGTAACCTGTTGAATTGAATTTCAAGCCCTCTCAATCTCATGTTACCCTCTATCTAATGTCCCACATTGGCCACCTTCCAGTTATAATTCTCAAAGGAGTTGATTATTTACTATCTCCAATCTCAAGTCACACTGTAATCTCATCTCAGGTCAGGCTCTCATCCTGTTGTTCCATAAGTTTATTCTAATAGTGGTCACCGCTTACACTCATATCCACCAGTTCCAGTGATCACTTTCCTTTTATCATTCATGGGATATTTAGCAGCTTTCAGCACAATTGCCCACACTGTCTTTATGCACACTTTTAAAATTATTTTAGTGTCTGTAAAATAACTCACTGCTGCCTTCCTCCTGCCCAACTGGCCATGATAATTGATTATCCTTTGTTGTTTCTTCCTCTACTACTTGACCATTATTAAACAGGTTCTGCAGCTACCTCCCCTTCCCAACCCATGTTTTTCTGCTTGGTGACTTTGCACACTATCTTTTTAAATAATATTTTGTTTTATTTTTTAAAGAAGCTTTATATTATATGAATGTTACATCAGAAATATAGGTGATTCCCATATGACTGAACCCCTACCCTTCCATGCTAGGAAGACTCAGCCTTCGGTGTCATATCCCATATCCTGGGGGAAGGTAGTGCATTTATATGCTGATTTTGCTTATAGAGAGGCCACATTCAAGCAAGAAGGTGACTTTCAGAAGGTAACTCTTAGGCAATATAGAATATTAGGCTAATTTCAATTTCACAAGAATATGTTCATAAGTACTATCATCAATATCAAGGGGCTGGTGTAATGGTCTGTCTTCCTTTACTAGGGACTGCCCATGAACTCAGGGAATTCTTGCTGTTCCATAAGAGAATGTAGCAGAACTCCCCATGATATGAATTCAATATTTTCTGTTATCGTGTGGATCTCCACCCACCAAGACAATGCCCCAAGAACAACACTTGGACATATTCATATGCCTTAGAGGCATTCCCCTGGTGTACCCCTTCCTAGGCATTCCCCGATCACGATCACTGACACCCTGCAGCAGTGATCTTCCCCTGCCACTGTTGGAAACATTCTGTGATCCAGAAGTTCTCCAAAAATGAAGCCAAAAAAAAAAAATAAAATAAAATTTATAAGAAAATGAAATAATTTTAGAAATAACAAATAAAATACAAAAAAATTAAGAAATTTGAAATAATAAAAATAATTTTTTAGACTTTGTACTTTTTACCATTGTGAGATCTGTTGTCTTGTACATACAGTGACATTTTCTTCTGTATATTCCTCCAATGTCTTTTTTTTATTTTTTATTTTTGTGGGAAAACAGCCTAAAGTTGCAGTGTCTCCCTGAAGCAAGCAAGCGTCCTTGGTGTTTTGCTGATTAGAAACATTCTTGTTTTGTGCGACATGTTCCAGGTGGATAGTACAGCAACGAATAAAGAACTTACTATGTTGCAAAGAGATAAACAGACATTCCTTGCATCACGTTTCCCTTTGGCTGATTCCTAATAAATACAGTGGTGAAACCCGAATCTGCACTCTCAGTCCTTGAGACTGTTAATCTCCTGATCCTATCTTTTCTCCATCTGTGTGTTTGTTTTCTTGTAGGTCTGCGGTGCCTTCCTTTCTAGCCTGTTC
>JAQZBX010106662.1:0-10727 GCA_029593785.1 Cabassous unicinctus
AAAAAAAAAAAAAAAAAAAAAAAAAGCAAGTGTGCTAAGTGAAAGAATCCAGACACAAAGAATTGACTTTGTTTGATTCCACCTTTACAAAATGTAAGTACAAATTAATTTTTAGAGATGGAAATAAATTTGAAGTTATGTAGGGCAGGGGAATGATAGAGGGATTCAGAGGTGACTACTAAGGGGTAAGGTTTTAGGTTTTTTTTTCTTTTTGGAGTAATTAAAATTCTCTAATATTGATTTCAATGATGAATGCACAACTCTGTTTATACCAAATGCTATTGATTGTACACTTTAGATAAACTGTATGGTTCATGGATACATTTCAATAAAATTAATAAAAAATTGGGCAAAAGATTTAAAAAGAAACTTTTCTAAAGAGGAAATGAAGATGGCTAAAAAGCACATGAAAAGATACTAAGCATCACTAGCTATTAGGGAAATTTAAATCAAAACTACATTGAGATATCATTTCAAACCTTATAGAATGGTCACTATATAAAAAAGAGAGAGAAAATTGCAAGTGTTGGATAAGATGTGGAGACATAGGAACACTCTTTCATCATTGGTGGGGATGTAGAATGGTACAGCAGCTGTGGAAGATTAATGGCTTTTTAAAACTGTTAGGTTTGAGGAAATGTACTTTGAAGATTTATACATACAAAGTAGAATTGGAAACTCTTTACTTACATTTAAATCTTACTCACTGATGTAGCTTTAAATATCTCCTTTTTTTTTGATAACTCCACATTTTCAAGGCCAATATCTATCAGAGTTCTAAAATGGCACCTAGAAAATGTAATGGAACCTCATCTTAGGTGTAACTGGTCTCATCTATTTCTTTTACAATCTTCTCTCCCTCTTCTTTGATTTTAGTTATCTTCATTACCTTCTTCTTTTAATATTAATTTTACTTCTTTTAATGTCTTTGATATTTATCACTCAAGCTCAAAATCTGCAAATTCTATGTGTATCAATCAATTGAATGATTTGTCAAAACCAATGGAAAGTAATTTTCTCATACTTCGCACATATTTTCCTTTTTACCCTCTTATTTCGGACACTGACAAATTGAAGACCTTTAGTACTTCATTAAGCATTATCTAGAGGCCACATAATGCAGTCAGCAAAGTAAAAAAAACCATTCTATTCTTGCATTCTAAGTACTAAAGTACTTAAAAGCAGAGACTCTGTAGCCCCTGAGTTGAGGTTTGAATCCTGGTATCACTCAACAACTATATGGGCTTGAGCATATACCTTAGAGTTTTTATGTGTCTCTGTTTATTGAAATGTTGACTATAGGTAATAATAGAGCCAACTCTTAGAGTCACCATGAGAATAAATGGCTTAGTAAATGTAATGCTTTTACTTAAATTCCAGGAAATACAAAGCTGTATATAAGTGATAATAGTTGTTACTATTACTCATTCTGTGACTCACCATTCATTCAAAAATATCTTCTGAATAAACTATATGTTCCAAGAATTATGTTATTTCCTGGGGATACAATTTTGTAAGCAAACATAAACAATACTTATCCTTATGCAAATTACAGTGTCAGAGCTGTGTTAGAGTTAGATAGTAATCAAATATTGACAAAAACAAATGATAAGTATTACTTAATCAAATGATTTGAAAGGGAGGTACCATAGAGTGGCTAAATCAATGAATTTATGCTTAAGGGAAAGATATTTGAGAGATATGAGCAGTGAAAAGTTATAAATAAAAGAGGTAAGAATATCATTATTTTCTTATTGACCTTAGAGAGAGAGAATCATAAGAGACTGTTAGTTCTCACTGTTTGGATTCTACTTTTAGGGGGAAAAAAGGGGAATAATGGCATTTCATGCATATTAACCTGACATCTATTTTTGTCTTACTTGTTGAATGAATTATCAGTCAGTTATTTTTAGCATAAATGAGTGCAGCCTTGCTCCTGCTGCTCACGTCTTCATTTCCCAGGGAACATTTAATTTTGTAAATTAGAAAGAACATTTACACTGTTAAACCAGGAGACAAACTTCATTGAAACTTTACCTTAAAAATTTGAAAACCTTGTTTGAATGGTAAAACTCTTAAAAAATGATCGGAGAATAATGCATATATTATAATTATTGTAACTGATGGATATTTAGAAATACATTTGAAGTAGCTTTTTCTTTATTCCAAAAAAATCACCTCCGGAGATCATAGCCAGGAAAATAAATTTTAAGATGCTGTGGTTTCTATTAGCTTAATTTCTTTACGAGACAACTTGTCAGTGTCTGAAAATTTGTTTGTTGTTTTGTTGTTAGAAGTAATTTGAGTATATATTTATACCAAACTCTGATATCAAGTTTGAGCTTGATTCAGAAGAG
This sequence comes from Cabassous unicinctus, assembly GCA_029593785.1. NCBI lineage: Eukaryota > Metazoa > Chordata > Mammalia > Cingulata > Chlamyphoridae > Cabassous > Cabassous unicinctus. The sequence goes on from JAQZBX010106662.1 coordinate 2,358, forward strand.
ATGTATGAGTTCTATATGCATAATTGAAAAGAAAATGAAATCTTAAAATTATCGATTGGTTTACAAGCTTATACATAATAATTAAATCTTTAATACTTTGTTCTGATGTGATTGATATTGTGGAGGCATAAAATGAGCATCCCTGCTGGAAAAGAGTATAATTCATTGCAAAAAAAGTAAATCTCCACTATTAAAATATCTTCAAATAAACAAATCTCAGAACAAAATTAAACAATTCAGAATAAATGAAGAAGAAGTAGATGTGAGTTGAGGTGATGTGAAACCATTTCTCAGGGATTTGTTCAGTTGTAAAAATTTAGGAATGCTTGTAAATTCAAGGTCATTTCTCATAGAGGAACAAGACAGTGATAGGAACTGAGAAAAGGTCTAACATCAGAGGAAGTCACAAAGTTAGATTAGCTTTTGAGAACTTCTAACAAGTGTGTATATTAGCCAGTTCTTAATTATTCTTTATGCTAAAGTTTTATTTGTTTTCCAGGAACTTAATTATACATTCAGTAAATATTACCCTATAATCTCAATATATGTTTGAGAGTTTCAGCATGGATCTAATCAAATCTTCTGATTGGATAGCAGGAAGTAAATAATGGAGTAAAAATCTATGGTGTTGATCCAAACAATGCAAAAGTCATGTCCAAAGGATAGATCTGAGGGTGTGATTACACATGGATGAAGTAAATAACTTTCTGGAATTCCATCACAGGGGTTCCAGAAGAGGAATTAAGTTCATGATGAAAGCCTAAATTACTGTCAATAATGTGAAGTTATATCTAGCCATCAAATCCTGAGGATATGACATCTGATTATAATTAGTGAAAATCAAATTACACAAAGACAAATAATAACAGTATAAGTTTATTATTGAATGTTTAATATGGACCGCTTTGTAAAGAGTCATAGGCATATAGTTGACACAATTTATCTACATTTATACAATACTGCATTGAAGGGGTGATTAAACTTTTATCTGGAAATTTTCTAGGACATGAAAAAAGTATTAACTGAGAACAAAGGGTTTTCTTCCCATGTTTTTCACCACAGAGGTATGGACTAATCACCAACATGTTTTTGTTTGACTCAATGCAGAAATGCACTTTAATTATGGAACAATTTTTCACAGTCTTTTCAATAGCTTTTTAACATCTTTTTTCCTCAAACTATAGAGGATAAGATTCAGCATGGGAATTACAATAGCATAAAATATAGACAAGATCATATCATAGTCCAAAGCATAGCTGAAACTTGGCCTTACATACATGAAGAGGATAATCACATGTTAAATTGGCATTCCAGTTAGGTGAGAGCCACAGGTGGAAAAAATGTATCACTCCCTTCAGCAGAATGAATCCTTAGAATGACCATCAGAATGAAACCATAGAAGATCAAGACAGTTAGTATACTGGATATCTCAGTAGAGCTCAAAAATTGTAAAAATTGTTTGAGGTGAGTGCCAGAGCAAGAAATAGTGAGGAGTGTAGGGATGTCACAAAACACATATCTAATTTCTTTGGGTGCACAGAAGGATAGGCTAAAAGTGCCCACAGTGTTTATAGGAGCATCCAAAATGCCACCAAACAAGAAGCAGTGATGAGTGGCACATAGACTCAGGGTGACATGTTAACAGAATAAAGCAGTGGGTTGTATATTGCTACATAGTGATCATAAGCCATTGCAGACAAAAGAAAACTTTTGGTACTCCCAAAAAAAGTACTAAAGAGAAGAATCTGTGTTGCAGAACCAAGAAATGAAATGGCTTTATCCACTGCCAAGAAATTGGCCAACATTTTAGGTGTGGCAACTGAAGAATAGCAGTCATCCAAGAAGGAAAACACATTCAGAAAATAGTACATGGGGTTGTGGAGCTAGGAATCCCAAAGGACCTATAAAACCAGTCCCAAGTTTGTTATCAAAATAAGAAGATAGGTTGCTAGAAATAAGAAAAACAGGGAGACTTTCAGCTCAATATTATCTGTGAAGCCCATCAATATAAACATAGTGACTTCAGTCCCACTCTTCAACTGAAATGTTTCTTTCCAAATCTGATGGAAACCCTGACTTTTCAATTTAAATTTATAGGTGCTCCAGGCAATATCTCATGAAATGAGTTCACCCAATTATATCCTTCTGGTTGTTTCTTGGAATAAAAAATGTTCTCTTTGTCAGTGATGAGGTAGTCAATGACAAGGAAGCTCGGCCCAAGTGAATCTACTTCTCGGTATAAAATAAATGAAGAAATTGTTCCATACCATTTTTGGCTAAATAAGTCATGTAAAACAAAAGCTACCAATTTATGTAGTTCCTTTTCCAGTTAATTTTATGTTAAATTTTCTACCAACTGTTTTCATATTATGTAATATTATAATTCACAAAGACTTATGAATATTGCTATTTTGTATCCAAAAATGTTACAGTGGAAGGTACATACCTGAGTGTTATTCCTAAATATGCTATAATGTGCATGAAATGCCTTTTTTGATAATGGTCTTAATTATAAAATGGGAGCAATTACATTCACATGACAAAATTTTACTGAATTTTAATTATTAACTATTTGAAGATTATTCCATATAAGATGTTTCCAGGGGACTTAAAAATGTGATCAGTTAGACTTACATTTCAAGCTTTTTGACAGGGCTTTCTTTTCACAACAAACATGTTTGTGCACTGTCCTGGCAAAAATCCTATTCCAGTAGTCTTTTAGGAGCCGTGATGAAGGAGCAGTAGATGGTGTTCTATAGGTAAATGTACCTTGTATGCAATTAAATAAATAAATAAATAAATAAATAAATAAAGTGCCAGCACTAATAATTAACACCAACGAGAGTCAAGCCTTTGCACTTGCTTTTTCTAAGATTTACCATTTTCTCCTTAAATTTGCATATGTTCCTGGGCTTTCTGGTGTTAATTATTTTTTATTTTAATTTTAATAATAATGCAATAAGATGCCGTGCTTTATGATAATAGTATAAAAGGAAATGCCAATAATTAATATTTTAAAATTTGTTTTGACTAAATGAAAAGTAACAATAACTTTTTCAATAAATTTCCCATTTTTGGTCATTGCAACTTGTTATATCATTAGTATTGTTGTTCAATTTTTAACTTAATGACTCTATTCTATGCTCACTATCCCTCCAAAGTCCTTGGGTAGATTTTATTATTCAGCTTTTTTTTCTTCTTTTTTTTTTTTTACTTATTTGGTAGGTTTTGGCGACAAATTTCTGTCCACAACAATCACAACAATTTAATCAATAAATTACAGTTATATAGGTAGTCTTTAAAATAACTCTGAATTAAATGTCATCTTACAATGACCAATAAATTGCTTATATAAGCTATTTTTCAAAAAAAATAAATCACAATGTTGACACAAGCTGTGTTTGAGTTCAGTTTTTTTTTCCCTACGTTCCACATTCAGTGAAGAAAGAATAGTGTATGAAAGAAGTAAACTGAAGAAAGAATAGTGTATGAAAAAGAATAATAATAAAGAAAATATTACAGAGGCATTTGTATATGGACTGAAAGCCTTAGTGACTAAAAACAATTAAATCCAGGATCCACTTTATTTAGGAGTGAAATTTAAACATGGTGGCTTTTGTTCTTCCTTTAACTTACCGTAGGCCACTCTTAATGAACTGGCTCCTGTATGTTCCAGGATTTAATGGAATGAAACCTTTGCCATGCATTAGGCTGTGCTGCATTCAGTGATGTACAAACAATTATTATTCATGGCATTGAATTCACTAAGATTTTGGATTTTGTGATGTTTACCTGTCACGAATAGAATGAGAAAATCAGCTTAAAATCACTGCTATGAGAATAAAAACATGTTTTATATTCTCAGAAAGGCTCCTTCAAATGCAGGTGAAGGATTTTTTTTTTTAATATATAAATAAATGGCATCATGAATGTAAGGATACAGAACAACAACAAAAAATGCTTGTATGATCCTTAGAGAATTCTAGAGTGAAAATATATAATTAGACTAAATTCCTATTTCTGAGTAAGTTCATACAGTTTACCCATGTCTTTTCAAACACAAACACCAAACTAACAAATTTTATAATTTCTAATTTAGGTTGAATGGCCATAAAAGTATCAATTAATAATACAAATATGTATTAAAATATTTTGGTAATAAAATATTTGTCTGTTACAAACATTTTCTCTTTCTCTTTATTTCTACCCCCATCTTTTATTTACCATTCCTCTTTTCTCTCTCTCTTACTTTCCCTCCCTTTTTCTCCCTCTCTCTCTCCACTCTCATCTTTCTACTCATTTGTCTCTTTACAAGAAAGCATGGATTACATTTAAAAAAATATTTTCTGGAAAGGGTCAAGCACAAAATAGGATTTAGCAAGAAAGAAATCAGAAGAGTGAAAGGAAATAAAAATATACAATCAAATTTCAAAGAATGTTATCAAAAGATAGCCTGCTAAAGGAATCCACTACATTGACTAGCCTACACCACAAAGGTTTCAGTAACATTACAAATCTACACTTTCCTAGCATTTCTGAGACAAGAAGATTGCAGTAAAGTAAGGGCCTAAAATATCCTCTATTTACTCTGTTCTCCCTGAACTACAGTTGAGGTATAAATGTAATTTCATACTTTGAAAACAAAGAATAACTAAGATTGAACAAAGTTTTCAGGCATATGAAGTTCAAATTCATGAACATGGTGTCATTGCAGAATGCATGTATATGGGATGCCTTAAATATTTTATCATCTTTAATGTTTGACTATATATGAAGGAGACACATAATTGAAATTTTACTTCAATTCAATTTATAAAAAATAAAATAGCTTTAAATTTGCATTTTTTCCCATCAAAATATTGAGCAGTGAATGTCCCCTCCAAGCCATAAGCTAAATATTTCCTCCTAGAGTTAAATGCATATGCTAATCATATAATACTAAATATATACTAAAATATCCTTTTATTGAGATTAATCCCAATCGAAGCAGTTTGGCAGTTTGATATAGTTATGAATTCCAAAAATAGATATTGGATTATGCTTGTAAACTGGTCTGTTCATCTGGGCATGATTAAGTTATGATTTGGGCATTGACTGGGCCACATCAAAAGGGCATTGAGCCCTGCCCCTTGGTGGGTGAGGTCTTAAGGATAAAAAGACATGACAAAGGAAAGAGTTGGAGTAGTTTTTGAGTTGGCATTTCGATGTTGGAGTTCTGATGAGGAAGGAGAGAAGGCCCTGGGAAAACAGATGAGCCATTCACCTGACAATTCACAGCTGTCCTTGTGGAGACAGGCAAAGCCTAGAAAGCCTCATAGTCTACAGCTGACCTTGTGGAGGAAACAGAGGAGCTGAGCCCAGAGAGAAACGGAGCCCCGGGAAGAGAGGAACCCAATAAGCCTGAACCCTGGCAAATGTCGGCAGCTATCTTGCTCCAACACGTAGCAACAGATTTTGGTGAAGGAAGAAACTTATGCTTTATGGCCTAGTAATTGTAAGCTTCTACCCCAAATATATACCCTTTATAAAGACCAACAGATTTCTGGTATTTTGCATTAGCCCCCCTTTGGTTGACTAATACACCAATGAAATACAATATTCTATCTTATAAGGCTTAAAAATATATCTCTGTTACCACATTATGCTTTTGCAGATCAAAAAAAATAATACTATATTACGTTTAAATTGACCTGGGAGTTAGTATTTTTGTGTGTGTGCATTATCTCATGTAATCTACATAGTAACATGCAAACTAAATAATTTAGTGCAGTCTTATAGATAAGAAAACTGATGTTCTTTGGTCATTAACTTAATGAAAGCAACACCATTAATCACTAGCATAGCCAGGATTCATGCTAAAATTTCTCCAAATCCACACTCTAATAAGCTGTTTTCATTTGACCCTATTGGCAATCCTCATGTGACATGCCAAAATTCTAGAATTTGTCCTCTAATAAAAATTAAAAATAATATCTCCACATATTGGAATTCTTTTTTAAGGCATCAACCTTAAATAGAACATGAAATTAGATAAAGAAACTACAGTGGACTTTAGCTCAGTTAGCTAATTAGTGAAATACATTTAAAATACATTTCTATTCCTCTATCAGAAATAAAATGTGATTTTGAATTGGCATATACCCAATGCACAGTGGAATGTCCATAATCACTCCATTTAAAAATTAACCTAATTTTTAAGTATAGTCCTTTATTTCTACTGTCCTTTTTCTGACTGTTCTCTTCAATCATGAATATTATAGCAAATTTCTAATTTACACCTCTTTTGAACTAAATAGAGACTCTTTTGTATATTCTTGCTATGTTTACTGGTAGGCATGAAATCCAATTTTTAATAATGCAAACATAAGTAGAACACATATCTAATTAAAATATTAAAGTATAACTCTATTTTGAGATTTAAGTTTATATTTTCTAAAATAGTATGCAATAGTAAAACCATTCCTTCTACCTGTGGAAATGAACTGATCACACACTTAAGGTATATAATGAACATTTTTCAGTTACATTCTTATACCAATTTATCAAGTTCTACTTAACATTCACAGGGGATGCTCCAAGGAGAAAATACACCATCTTCTGGGACAGAAAAGGAGCAGGATGATTTTTTTCCCCCTGTAGTAAACAAGAAAATGTTTCTGGAACATCACACTACATAATAAAATTGATTATATGAATTCACTTTGACCTCTGGTGAAATGAACTCTCAATGGAAATTATATAGCATAAGATTGGAATAATAAATCTACTTATACAATACATAGTCTTAGCCTGATAATCCTAGTACTAGTCATAATAAATTAAACCCCTGAACCCAGTTTCCTCTTCCTGGAATATAATCTGTTTAATTTGCTCAAAATTCCCATAAACATGTACATAATGAAATAATTTGAAAGCATAACCTATGCCAGATTTTATAAATGTTTAATTAAAATTATCATGCTTTTATTTAAATTGTCATCTAATACACTTCTAAGAGATATAAGAGATAATTTAAGCTGAATTTCATGAAAGAGATAAAATACAAATGTTATAAACCTGTGGATAATAAGTACAAACAGGAGATTTGGGGCAGCCATCACTTAACCGTAATATTCTATATGGTAGAAAATTTGAAGTCTAGATTCCTGGTAGAGTTAAAGGTCTCATGTTTTGCCTTATGTATGGTCATTCCTTATATTGGGGATCCTATATACTGATTTATATTGTTATATATACTGGTATATATTATAGTATATGTAATAAACATATATTATATTACATTAACATAGAGTAGGCTATGTTAAGAAATTCTTGGAAAATTTTGAAATATCGCTGGATTTTTGTCTCCACCCTCAGAGATTCAAACTCAGTAGATATACAATCATGTCTATCTATCCAGAAAGCACAATCTGAATTAAAATGAAGACATAAATGTTAAAATATTTTACTCATAGGCATTGTAGCAGTTTGATATTATTGATGAATTCCAAGAAGAAATATTGGATTATGTTTGTAAACTAACTTTTCCTTCCAGAGGTTCTACCTTTACTTGATTAAATAATAATTAAGGCTTTGATTGGTCCACATCAGTAGGACATTTCATCCCTGCCCCCTTGGTGGGTGTGTAGTCACAGAGAAACTGCACCAAGAAAAGTGAGGCTGGAGGCTTGAGCTGGAGCCCCAGGAAGTAAGCACACAGAAGAGCTGGGTCATGATGAAAGAGGGAAGGCCCCAGGAGAAGAAAGAAGGCATTTGCCTAATAATCTACAGCTGGTCTTGTAGAGATAACAGAGCAGCTGAGCTTGGAGAGTGACAAAGCCTAGATAGCCTAACAATGGAGCCTTAAGAGGAAGAGGAAGGCTGAACATAGGCAGCCATCTTGCTCCAATAGGTGGCAACAGATTTTGTGAGGGAAGTAACTTACACTTTATGGCCTGGTAATTGTATCCTTCTACCCCAAATAAATACTCTTTATGAAAGCCAACAAATTTTTGGTATTTTGAATCAGCACCCCTTTGGCTGACTAATAAAGAATTTGAATAGGAATAGAACCAATTAGTTAACAGCAAGATAAAATACAAATGTTATAAACTTATGGATAGTAAGTACAAACAGGAGAGTTGGGGCAGACATCATTAACCTAAATGAGGTATAGATTCATTGAAATGATTAACCTTTTTTTCAAAAAAAAATAGAGAAGTAGATTATAGAATATAGATGATAAAGAAATAAGCTATTCAAAACAAATTTGAAAAAGAAGAATAAAGTTGGAGGAGTCATATCTGATTTCAGAAATTATCATAAAAATTAACAATCAAGACAACAGGATATTGGTGAAAAGATTAATGCCTAGATATATGAAACCAAATA
>JAQZBX010106663.1:0-10724 GCA_029593785.1 Cabassous unicinctus
AACAGGGGTGGGGGTGGGGGGTAAAAATGGATAAAAGTAAATAAATAAATAAATCCTTAAAAAAATGTATAGGGAGGAAGATACGGACTATAGTTGGTAGTAATACTCTGACGATGCTCTTTCATGATTTGTTAACAAATGTTTCACAACAATGTAGGGTGTTGGTGGGGGGTGATGTGTGGGAGCCTGTGTGATGTTATGCATGTTTGTTTTGTTAAGATCATGAACATTTACATTGTATGTATGTTCATGTATGAATGATACACTTCAATAAATTGCTTAAAAAAAAAAAGTCAATGTAATAAACCACATTAACAGAACAAAGGCAAAAAAAGCAAAACAAAAAACATCATCTCCATTGACACAAAAAAGCATTTGACTAAACCCAACACTCTTTCATGATAAAAATGCTCAGAAAGCTAGAAATACAAGGGAACTTCCTCAACATGATAAAGGACACTTATGAAAAGCCCATGATACTCAATGGTGAATGACAGAAAGCTTTCCCCCAAAGATCAGTGACAAGACAAAGATGCCCACTTTCACCACTGCAGTCTAATATTGTACTGCAAGTTCTAGCCAGAGCAATTAGGCAAGGAAAAAAAAGTCATTCAAATTGGAAAGGAAGAAGCAAAAACTCTATTTGCAGATGGCATGATCCTATATATAGAAAATCCAAAAGAATCCACAAGAAAACTATTAGAGCTAATAAGAGAATTCAGGAAAGTTACAGAGTACAAGATTAACACAGAAAAATCAGTTGTGTTTCTATACACCAACAATGAACAATCCAAAAGGAAATAAAAAAACAATTCCATTTACAATAGCATCTAAAAGAATAAAATTCTAGAAATACATTCAACAAAGGAGGTGTAAGACAAACACCGAAAATTATAAAACACTGCTGAAAGAAAGGAAAGAAGACCTAAATAAATGGGAAGACTGACTGTGCTCATGGATTGGAAGACAAGGTGGTGGTGAGGGGGAATAAATCTTTTTTAAAAATAGTTAAGATGAGAAACTATTTTATACATATACATTACCACAATAAAAAGCTTCTATACTACTCTAGCTATTTTGACATCCATCTGAGTGTTAGTTACAAAATGCACACACCCAAGGATAGAGCCAGTCACGACAAACATGACCCAGGTGAGTTCTTTTTCACTTGACTCATGGACAAAGAGTTGGAAATCTGTTCCTTTTTTTGTTTCAGATGTCCTCCATAAGGACAGGTAAGAACTAGCTAACATTGTAAAAGAGATACTTCCAAGGTATCAAAGTGCTCCTGAGCCAATTCTCCAGGCTGTAATGGTTTAGTTTCATTTTTGTTTTATCTGAATCTTTTTCAGGTTTTCCTAATGTCCCACCAAGTTTAAAATTAGGGGGAAGCAGATGAAGCTAAAGTGGCTGAGCACCTGTTTTCCATGTACCAGGTCCCAGGTTCAATTCCTGGTACCGCCTAAAAACAACCATAACAACAAAAATTAGGTACAGAACCATATTAAGAGTCTAGTCAAGCAAAGTGGATGTAGCTCAGTGGTTGAGTGCCTGCTTCACATGCATGAGGTCCGGGGTTCAACCCCCAGTACTTCCTAAAAAAAAAAAAAAAAAAAGTATTTAGCTAGAGCTCAGCATAAGTCAATACCCCGTCAAGTTTTATTTTAGTTTCTAACTGAAGAGTATTTTGCTTTTGTTGCACAACTATAATTCAAATACGTAGTTACTTAAGAAATACTTATCCCCCAAATCTTTTGTACTTTTAAAGCAAGAGTCCAAAACTGGGTAAAATAAAAGCAATCCCTGGCTTCTCAAAGATTATAAAATAATTTTATTTAGCAAAAACAATACTTGCTAATGGATCAAATAAATGAAAGGAAAAGCAATAAAGTGAAATAATTTCAGAAAATAAATGAACAAGCCATTAATTACCACTTATATTTTTCTTATTTTTTTGAAATAACATATATTTGGTGTTCAGAAATTTTAAAATAGCATTCTACCACAAAGATACCATTTTGGCATGTTTCCTTTTTTTTTTTCTATGCATATTATATATATAGAAAGAATTTTATGGAAATACTATATATTCAATTTTATAGTTTTTCTAACTTGACATTTATCCAAAGTTCCCCAAAAGATTAAAACCTTTATTATCAAAATTTTATCACAGTATTCTATCCCATCACATGTTATTTAGCCATTCCCCCATTATTGATCATTTACATTGCATCAGTTTTTTTCCTATTATAATTAATACAGTGAGGAACACTTTTATACATGAGTCTCTGTCCCAATTTTTTAAGGTTTTACAAATGGTATATTTCTAGAAACGGAATCACCGAGCCAAGGAACATGACTATTTGCTACATCCTGTCAAACTGCTTTCCAGAAATGCTGTGATTTAGACACCGGGAAAGTGTATGTAAGTGACCGCTTCATCACACATTCCCCAGCCCTCAATGAGTACTGTGATTTTAAAAGTCGTTGCGGTATCTTATTCCCTTCGCAATTCTTTGGTCGTCTTCGAAGTGAACCTTTGTCATGTTCACCGGTCTCTTGGGTTTCACTCGGTTCCTGTCCTTGGCTCATCCGTCGGCTCTCGGCGCTCTGCTGACCTACTGAGACCACTCCTCAGACCACTCGCAGAGACAGGCAGCCGCCCTGGAAGGCGTCTCCAAGGGGGAGGGAGGGCTGGGAGCAGGGTCGGGGTGGAAATGGTGGGGTTGCTGGGAGTGAGATCTGGAGGTGAGCTAGGCTAGGCGCGTTGTCCGGGCAGGACACGCAGCTGTGACCGACGGTCACGATTTTCGGGAGGTCTGGCCTGTGGGTGGGAGCTCGGGTGGGAGCAGCAGGGTGGGAGTCGGGTTTGCTCCTGGGGGTGGGTTTGGGGGAGCAGCGCTCGGAGCGCCCTGCGCCCCCCTCTCGCCCTGCCCTGGACCCCCCGCCCGGCCATACCTGCTGCTTCAGCTCCCGGCTGCGGCGCTGCACAGCCTGGAGGGGGTCGCGGGGCCGCCTCGCCAGCATCGCCCCGCCGCGGCGCAGAGGACGCCGGTCGCCAGGGAAACCCAGCGGCGGCGCGGCCGGGTGACGCCATCGCCGCGCGCCGGCCTCGCGCTCCGTCCGCCCCGAGGCAGCCGCGTGCTCTGCTCGGCACGGGGAGAACTGCCTCGCGGCTGGGACAGGCCGTCCTCTGCGCCGGCTTCACCATGACGCTGAACTTAGAAGGCTGTTTTCTGCCACTTATTTCCTGGTGCCAGTTGTGCTAAACCAGTCTTAGGGGGGTTTCATTGGCTGCTAAGGTGGCTTTTCTTAAAAAAGTTGCATACTCGGATTCACGGGCACTTTTCACTTCTTTGCCTTGTGGGGTGTTGCAGGAGTTCCGCTTCCTTGCGGTTCTGCACGCTGTCTGTCCTGGGTTCTACGAGGATGGTGGTTCTGACTCCTCATCTTCCATCGTCTGTGAGGAATTCATCATGCTTCTCATTATGTTCGCCTCTCCGGGAAGTTGTAGTAACATTTCCCTAAGTGGGACTGCATCCTACAAGTCCAGTTCCCCTTCTCTTCCCCACACTGAGATAGGACTTGAATAAGAATGCTGATCTGAGCTCACATTCATTAAAGAAGCCTTTCCAGCACAGCGCACCCGGCGATCCTTCTATTTTTTATTTTGGTACTTTTTTCTTAAGTATAATTAGAAGAAAGAACACAAATCAGATAGTGTCGAGCTGACTGGATTTTCACGCACTGTTAACGCACCCCCGTGTAACATTACCCGGATTAAGATCCAGAACATACATACAGAAGAAGGGATATGGTGATGGCAAGCCCTCACATCAACCCGTGGGGAGGCCGTTTGCATTCACATGTTTCTAAACACTCCTCAAAGTAAGTTAGAAGAAAAAGAAACACCATCACCAGCCCCTGAGTAAGTCCCCCTCTCCTGGTCCCTCCCTACAAAGGTAAACCTAACTTGTAACAGCGATTTTTTGGAAATCATGCCGCGTGCTCTCTCATATATGGCGACTCAACATAACGCTTTTAAGCTGCATCTGTATTGTTCTACGTGGTTGTAGTTTGTTGATTTTCATTGCTCTCTGACATTTCATTGTATGACAGACCTTAATATATACATTCATTCTACTTTTGCTGGGCATCTGGGTGGTTTCTAGTTTAGGGCTATTATAAAGTGTTGTTAAGAACATTTTGGTACATGTCTTTTGGTGAACATATGCATACAACGCTGGGTCACAGTGCATGTTTATAGCCAGCTTTTGTAAATACTGCATTTCCCAAAGTGGTGGTACTAATTTACACTACCAGCAGTATATGAATTTGCTAAATCCTTGCTAACACTTGATATTGTTATAGCTCATGTCTTTATTTTGTATTAATTTATTATTATGGCTCATGTTACTTAAAAGTTCAGAGCAGAAGATTTGGAGAATGTGAGTCATTCTCAGAGGAAGGTTTATCACTGAAACTAAAGAGGCCAAATATAATGTGGCCCTGGGGTCCAAGACTACAACAGGAAGGTCCAGGGTACAGCTGAAGGGATGTGGGATGGAGGAGGAAGTCTGAGGGACCCCAATATGGGGCAGAAGTGGGCAAAGACAGGGAGCGGCTATGACTAAACAGCAACAAGTGAGGCCTGTGTTTCAATGAATTAACTGTGTACCATTTCCAGGGTATATGACTGGCATTGTCACCTCTGGCTCTCAACTTCCCATTGTGCATTTTGGTGAACATGCAAAAAGTAACATCTCTTTGCAAGACAGTGTTTTCAGGGGAAGAAAAACACATTTATGTAGGATATGGAGTGGAGGGCTAGAGTAGAAATGGTGACAGAGGCACTGTTCAGGGGACGTGCCCACCCAAGAGCCAGGGACACATAGGCACAGGGTAGAGGCAGTAGACAGAAAACAATGGGAAGATTAAGAGTGAGATGGGGTGGCTGAAAACCATAAGGACCTTGTCAGGCCTCAGGAGTAACACATGCCAGAGGGGTAGGATGACAGAAACATTGAGGTGAGACAGAAGTCAGTCAGGGACTGTACATAAGTAATGGAAAAGAGGCGGCGTTGGAGAGACCAGGTTCACCAGGAAGGCAGAGTAGCACATGGACAGGCCCAAGCATTACAACCCAGATGCTGAACCCTGCACATCCCAACAGTCTGGGGGCAGCATGTGGCTCATGATACCTGCCTGTCTCAAAGAGCCTCAACTCCCTGAGACTCCACAAGGGATGGTGACTGCAAGCAGGTGGGATGGAGCTCTAAAGACAACATTTTAGTCCTTGAATCTGCAATAACACAATCAAGTCCTCGAGCCTGCATTCACACAATGAAAATTAAGTTGGAAGTGATAAGGCATCATGGCCCCAGTAGAATGGGGTGGGCTTTCTTGGAAACTTTTCTGAATTTTCTTATACCAACATGGAGCTGCTGTTAAAACCACTGAGACATGAAATTAGTCTTTATAGGAAAGAACAAGAGCAGTGCTCTAGAAATATCCAGACTTGGTCATTTGCTCTTGAATTTTAGATCTGGTTGGGATTTATCTCTAAGATCTATTCAAGAACGTTTCTCCTTCACATATATATATTCCATAAATGAGCTCTTTGCCAATAAAAACTTCTATTCTGTACTTGGAGTACAGTATCACTTTCAGGAGTACATATTTTAAGACCATCAGGTGCATTCCTGAACATGCCCAGTGAAACAGCTGACCAAAGGAACCCATAATGGCCCCTAGGCCAACTTTTTTGTGGGTTGTTCCAAGAAACTGGCATAGATTTCCATGAGAAACAAGGTATCTGTTCAAAAATACTAATATGTCAGTTTTAAGAATTCAATTCTTTTGACCCAGTAAATTACATGGCAAGCAAAAAAACTCAATACTCCTTTCCCTTTTGAAAAAAATGTCCAAAGATGTTTAAAAAGTTTTATTTTAAAAATAAAATTGATTCATAAAGTGCCAAGAGGAGAATATTCTGTCCAGTGCTCTATATCCATCTTCAACAAGCTGTTGGAAACAGAAAAGAAAAACTTAGAAATACATAACGGTTAATTTAAAATTATCATACTGTGGAATTTCAAGCATGAGCTATAATATCTGCTGTTGCAGATGAGAAAACTGAGACCCTGAAAGTTCCTGATGCACAGCTTTGATGAAAAAGGTAAGACTAGATGCCAGGGCTCCTGACTTCCAGGCTTCTGCTCTTTCCATCTTACCAGGCTGTAGCAACCTTAGCGTTCAGATGGAAGATTACAAAACATGATGCAAAGATGTACTATAGTGTTAAGGATGGTACTGAGAAGAACGACAAGGAGAAAAAAGGTGGCAGGAGCACCCCCACCGTCCGTTCTTTCCTTTTTTTCTTTTACTCTTTAGCCCTTTACATCTTGAAGTTTAACGTTAGCACATTTTTTTTTTCAAGATTTATTTATTTATTTATTTTATCCCCTCCTTGCTGCTTGTGTTCGCTGTGTCCATTTGCTGTGTATTTTTTCTGTGTCTGCTTATCTCCCCTTTGTTGCGAGGTCTTGCTGCATCAGCCCACCCGCGCCGCCCGGGCTGGCCTGCCCTCACCAGGAGGCCCTGGGAAGCGAACCCGGGGACTCCCATATGGTAAACGGGAGCCCCATCGATTGACCCACATCCTATTCCCTAACGTTAGCACACTTGCACGTGGTAAGACATTCCTATTAAACACATGCAGTGAAGTGAACTACACCAGACAGCAAGTTACTGGGGAAACACAAGTCCTCCTGGCATCTGTGGGCGCCAGTCCGCTCTTACCCGATCTCCCCCCGCCGCAATCTCGCCTTAGCGCGCCACTACAGGTGCTGCTCACAGACACCGCGGGAAGAGCCCGGCTCGGCAGGCGGGCGATGCGGGGCGAGCCTGGCTCGGGGGCCACGGCGCGGGAACTCAGGCCAGGTCCAGCTTCTTCTGCGTCACCGCCAGCTTGTCCTGCAGCCTCCGCTTCCGCCAGTCCAGGTAGCGCCTCCGCAGCCAGCTCGCCTGCCAGCCCACGAAGACCCCGGACGCGAAGGCCACCACTACTGACAGCTGCAGAGTCCTCTCGGACACGGCCGCCATGATGGCCGCCAGGCACTTACGCAACCTACGGCGCGACGACGGGGCCAAACTGCGCGGCGCGGAGGGCCGGGCGCGTGCGCCTGCGCTTGCGCCTGCGCAGTGGGCCCGCAGTCTTGCCTCCCAGCGAGGTTTTCCCACCCCGAGGTTGATTGCTTGGCGTCTCTCTGCGTTTGCTTTGCGTTTCTGGTAATTCCGCGGCGTCTTTCCAGCCCGATTTCAAGCTGTCAGAACAGACCCGACACCTCTTCGTATTTTCTCTTTCTCTGCGAGCCCCATGGGTAACTTTAAATTTTCTGGTAGCCACATTAAAAAAATCATCAGAAACAGGTGAAAATATTTCAATAGTATCATTTACTTACGCAATAGATACAAAGTATTATCATTTCAACATGTAATAAGTTTAAAATTATTAATGACATAATTTACATTCTTTCATACTAGGCTTTGAAATCCAGTGTGTATTTTATCCTTAAGAGCACATCTCGATTTGAACATCTGGATCTTCAGTGGAAATACTTGGTCAGTATCTAGATTTCATAAAATTTACAGTTGAAAAGTACGTTCACATATCTGTTGTTCCAAAGACACTGAAAAGTTTTTCCAGTACTTGAATGAACAGTTTTTAATTAAGTTTAAATTTGTTAAAATTAAATGAAAAATTTAGCTCTTCGGTTGCTCTGGTTAAGAATGGCTAGCGGCTGCCTCCTTGGACACTGGTCTGGAGGGCGGTGCCAGGCCAGCACCAACACGGGTCAGGATTGCCGGATCGGGAAAGCACCATTCCCAAGGGTGAATGTCACTGCGATGGGCAGAAGGCAACCCCAGTGAGTCACACGGCATGATGGTCACGCTTCTGTGTAGTCCCCTCTGCTTGAGGGTGGGCTGCTGCTAACCAACGGGATATAGCAAAGGTGATGAGATGCCACCCCTGTGACCATGTTGTGTGCTAAAAGGCTGAAGCTAGAGACTCCTTGCGGGCTTGTGAAGTAAGTGGACGTGCTGCAGAAGGGCACACAGAAAGACATGCAGATGGCCTCCAGCCAACAGCCAGCAAAAGGTCGGGGCCCTGGGTGCTGCAGCCTAAGGAAATTAATTCTGCCAACAAGCAGAATGAGATTGGAAGCACATTGTCCCCTGGTTGAGCCTCCAGATGAGACCGCTGCCCAGCAGCCAACACCTTGTGAGACTCTGAACAGGGGATCCTGCTCAGCCAGGCCTGCTCTCCTGACCACGGGAACTGTGAAATTGTATGTACTTGCCTAATTTATTACACTTGCTGTTTACTAGGGTGTGAGCTACTCAAGGGCAGAGACTTTTGTCTGAATTGTACACTAGGCCAGGCGCTGGCACATAGCAGACCCTCAATCAATACTTGGTGCTGATGACAAGGGAGCGTTGGGAAGTCTCTGGATGGATGCGGAACTGAATCATGAGAGGTGTGTAAGGGACTCATAAGAAAAGAGACTAACTCTCTGCATCTCTGTAAATTAAGTTTGGTATGATTCAATAGCTCTGAGACATTTTGAAAAGCAACTTTGGGCGACCTCAGGTTGTGCTCTTGGGCCGCTGATGTTGTTGCAAATTTGAACCTCACTCGGTAAGTGGCCTTTGGGCTACAAGTAAGCCAGATCTCTTACACTGGAGGCTTAGTTTTGGGAAAACCTTAGATGCATAAAGCTGTTAGAGACCATGGAAACACCCCTTCTTTTAGCAAGAGAAAACTCTGGCCCAATGGGAGACTAGAACTGGTGGCAAAGCCTAAAATCCCTCCTGAAAGGGCCAGTGTGGCTCTGGCTTGAGACTTTGTGTTTTTCTGCTGGGCAAATTGTTTCAAAGGGACATTTTTAATAGACCTGATAATGGTAAGCAACTTTGAGGTGATAATTACATTGTGGATGATCAGGCTAAATATTCAAGTATAATGAGTTTAATCAACTATGAGTATCTCTTTTTTCTTTTTTTTTATTTAAGTAAACTTTATTTCAACTTCAAAAAATAAAATAACAGACAAAAGGCAGCTTAACAAAATATGGAAGCATTACTTTAAAAAATCCTGTCCAGGCACATGTATCTCATTTAATTCTAAAAACAAACTCAATTGTTTCTCCAGTGTTCAGAAAGATACATAAATGAGCAAAGATTGGTTAAATGACATGATCAAGGTCTCCTTGTTAATGAAGAAAACAAAGAAAAAAATGCTTAATCATATTCATATCAGATAAAACTAAATCCCCTATTATTTTTTTTTACCTTTAGTATTGATATTATACCTTCTTTGCCTTTGCTACAAAAATATTACAATATTACTGTTAACTATAGCCTATAAATTAACATTAGTTGTACTTTTCCCATGTATCACCATATTTTAACACCTTGTAGTAGAAGCATTCTTGTATTTATATTATTAACCACAATCCTCATCTACCACCAAAATCATTGTTTTACAGTTCCTAGATTATCCTCTAGCTGTCTTTCAATTGACATTAACCTCCCTAGTCTACCCCTTTCAGCTACAATCACATTTATAAATCAGCAGTGTTAGTTTCGCTTATTATAATGTGCTACCATCAGCTCTATTACCACGTATTTACAATTGACCTTATTAAACATTCTACATACATTCAGTATCACCTGCCCCTTCTCAACTCACATTCTATCTCCTACTAACCTATACTCTATAGTTTAACTCCATAGGTTTACTCTTCCTATTTCGGTCATATCACTGAGACCATACAATGTTTGTCCTTTTGTGTCTGGCTTATTTCACTCAACATAATGTCCTCAGGAGTCATCCATGTTGTCATGTGCTTCCCCAGTTCATTTCTTCTTACAGCTGAATAGTATCCCATCATATATATGTACCACATTTTGTTTATCCCATTCATCAGTTGATGGACACTTAGGTTGTTTCCATCTTTTAGCAGTTGTGAATAATGCTGCTGTGAACATCAGTGTGCAAATGTCTGTTCGAGTCCTTGCTTTCAGTTCTTCTGAATATATTCCTAGTAGTGGAATTTCTGGATCATATGGCAGTTCTACATTTAGCTTCCTAAGGAACCACCAAACTGTCTTCCACAGAGGCTGCATCATTTTACTCTCCCGCCAACAGTGAAGGAGTGTTCCTGTTTCTCCACATACACTCCAGCACTTGTAGTTTTCTGGGGGTTTTTGTTTGTTTCTTTTTAAATAATGGCCATCCTGTAAGATGTGAAATGATACCTCACTGTGGTTTTGATCTGCAGTTCACTCATAGCTAGTGATGTTGAGCATCTTCTCATGCGCCTTTTGGCGATTTGTATTTCATCTTTGGAAAAATGTGTTTTGCCCATTTTTCAGTTGAGTTGCTTGTGTTTTTTTTGTCATTGAGTTGTATGATCTCTTTATATAACATGGAAATCAAACCCTTATCAGATATGTAGTTTCCAAATATTTTCTCCCAGGGAAGCGGGTGTGGCTCAATCGATAGGGCTCCCGTTTACCATATGGGAGGCCCCGGGTTCGCTTCCCGGCGCCTCCTTGTGAGGGCAGGCCGGCCCGCGCGGCGCGGTGGGCTGATGCAGCAGGACCTCACAGCAAGGGGGAGATAAGCAGACACAGAAAAAACACACAGCGAATGGACA
>JAQZBX010106664.1:0-10727 GCA_029593785.1 Cabassous unicinctus
CCTTCTCTTCTCCTTCTGGGATGCCCATAATGCATATGTTTGTGCGTTTTGTGTTGTCGATTAAATCCCTGACTCCCTGCTGGATTTTTCCTATCTTTTTGTCTATCTGTTCTACTATCTGTTTGATTTCAGATGTATTGTTTTCCACATCACTAATTCTTTCTTCTGCCTGTTCAAATCTGCTGTTATGTGAATCCAGTGTCTTTTTAATTTCTTGGTTTGTGCCATTGATCATCATCATATCCATTATCCTTTTATGTATTTTTACAATTTCTTCATTATGTTCTCCCAGTGTCTTCTTAATATCCTCAATCTCTTCCTTCACTTCATTAAGTTGGTCCATGATATTTGTTTGGAAAGCTTTGATTAGTTGTTCAATGTTCTGCATCTCTTCCTGGTTTTTAGTTTGTTCATTGGACTGGTCCATGTCTTCCTGCTTCTCAGTGTGATTTGTAATTTTTTGTTGCCCTCTAGTCATCATTTTATCTTGATGGGTTTATTCAGTTGATTAGCTTCTCTCTCTGCTCTAGAGTTTTATTTAGCTGGTGGTTCTGTGTGTGTGTTAAGTTTTCTCTTTGACACCTTTTCTTCTTATTTTATTTCCTTGCTTCTTTCTATGTTCCCTTGAAGGCAAAAGATTAGGGCCAGAGGAATTGAAAGATGTGAGAAAGGAAGAAGGATAATAGTAATATTGATAAAAGTTAGAAGAGGGGCCATATAAAAGACTTAGTGAAACAAATATTTAACTCTTGTAGGCAGTGTAGAGTAATAGGAGAAAAAGTGGAGTACCTACAATGGACTGGGAAACCAAATAGAGGAATATGTATATAATGATTTAGAAGGCTAGAATGATGAGGAGGGAGAGAAAGAGTAAAGAAAAGGCTGAAAGAAAAAGTTAATATTAATAAAAAAAGAAGAAAGCAGAATAGATAGAATAGAAATTGACAACCTTAACTTGTGGGCTAATGAAAAAATGTGGTATGTAAGAACCACAACAGAAAGCAGAAGGCAGAAAGATGAAGGAAGGAGTAGAGATAGCTTGGGAGACGAAATCAATATAGACAGAGAATGGGAAATCACTGAAGAAGAAGCACAGAAAAGATGAGACAAGCTAGCAGCACCTAATTTAAATAAAAAAAGAAAGAAAGAAAGAAAAATGAAGGGGGGGGGAGGAAAGAGGAAAGAAAAGCAAGAGACAACAAATTAACAGAGAAAAACCAAACAACCACACAAGCAGCAGTCAAACAAATCTAAGGAAGAACAATGTTCCTTCTTGGGCCCTTGTGGAATCTCTCAGCCTGCTTGTGTTTATCAATCAATTGCCTTGCAAGGTTCTATCTGCAGGTTTTGAGGCAGATTTTAGCTATTAAACTAAATTAAAAAGAAAAATTCATTTTTTATTTTTTAAAGTGACTGTCTTTTTTTTTTTTTTTTTGGCGAAATAAGGGACCCAAAAGAATTCCTCTTCTAGACCACCCCCTTCACCGAGTGGACCCTAACTAGGCTCATGGAAACTAATTAAGCACTTCCCACTTCTTGGCCTCCCCAGGGGAGCTGAAGCTCTGATGCTTGTCAGTGCAGAATGATAAAATTGGCTGACTCCACCCTGTCTGGAGCCAAGCCTCAGTGTCACTGGGCTGCTGGGTAAATCAGGCTTCCTCAGTAGATTCGCCTTTCCCCTCAGCCTGGAGCTGCTTCAAGCCAGCTTATCTGCTCCCCAAACTATGAGGGGGTCCGGGCAGCCACATCCACAGAAATGAAACCCCTCTCCACCTTCTGTCAGAGCCCTCCCACTCTTAGAGAATGTTCTCTCTCACCAGGTTGCCAGCAGGAGTTGGGGCGTATCCCTGGGCAGCTAGGTAAATCAACTTCCTCAGCAGATTTGCCACTCCCCTCTGCCTATTGCTGATTCAAGCCAGCTATTTTGTTCCCCAAAGCTGCAAGGGGTTCCAAGCAGCCAAATCCACAGAAAGGAAACCTCTCTCAACCCTTCACCAGAACCCTCCCACTCTCGGAGAATGCTCCTTCTCACCGGGTTGCCGGCAGGAGTCGCAGCTCAAACCAGCCTTTCTCCCTGAGGGTGGGGCTCAGCTGTCTGTGTTAACCTCCATGGGCAGGGTTAAAACTCACGAATCTCTATCGAGCAATCCATGCCATTGAGCTGCCTCCAGATAGATGTCCCAAGCTTCTCGCTCTGTGCACCCACAGCACAGACCCCTGGGCAGGACCCTGTCCCCCAAGACTATTTCTTTCTACTGGCATTATGCACATTTATATTCACTGAGCTAATTGATAAACCACTACTGAAATGCCCTTCAAGGGATCCAGAGTAAGTTTTCTCTTGGATTCAACAAAAAAGCACCAATTTATAATATGATGTTGGAAAATGTAAGTCTCAGAAAATTACCACCAATCAATAATGATGAAAAATCAATTCTTGGCTTCATCTGGAAACAAATTTTGTTGGGCAGTTGTAGAAAGGAAAAGGGAAAAAAAGACTATCACCCACCTCTATAAAAGGATCTTGAAATTTTGCATCCTTTTTTCTTTTCCATATAATTATTTTTTTTTTAAGATTTATTTATTTTATTTATTTATCCCCCCCTTGCCGCTTGTGTTGCTGTGTCCATTCACTGCGTGTCTTCTCTGTGTCTGCTTATCTCCCCCTTGCTGTGAGGTCTTGCCGCATCAGCCCACGGCGCCGCGCGAGCCGGCCTGCCCTCACAAGGAGGCCCCGGGAAGCGAACCCGGGCCTCCCATATGGTAAACGGGGGCTGTATCCATTGAGCCACACCCGCTTCCCTCCATATAATTATAAAGAGAGTAACAAATACTTTTTCCCAATTCTTACCAGATTAGGATACTGTATTAGTTTTTCTAAGGCTGCCGTAACAAATTACCACAAACAGCGTGGCTTAAAACAACAGACATTTACTGACTCACAGTGCTGGAGGCTAGAAGTCCAAAATCAAGGTGTGAGCAAAGCCATGCTCTCTCTGAAGTTTCTAGAAAAGAATTCTTCCTTGCCTCTTCCAGCTTCTGGTAGCCCCAGGCATTCCTTGGCTGTGGCAGCATAACTCTCATCTCTGCCTCCATCTTCACATGCCATTTTCCCTCTGTGTTTCTATGTCAGTGTCTCTTCTTTTTTTATAAGGATAATAGCGGTATTGGGTTAGGGACCACCCTACTCCAGTGTAACCTCATCCTAACTTGCTTACATCTGCAAAGAACCTACTTCAAAATAAGGTCACATTCACAGGTACCAGGGTTTAAGACTTCAGTATATCTTTTGGGGGGACACAACTCAATGCATAATAGACACTAAGCTTAAGAGGGACCAAGCAACCATATTCAGCAAACAGTACTGTGTGCCCACTGGATGTAAAGTGCTGATCAGCACAATGCAAGAAGCAGTGATAAATGAAGACAGAGTAGTAGTGCTGAGTGATAGCAGAGGTGAAGGAAAGTAAAGTATTAACAGAATTCAAAGCCAGAAGTCATTGTATCTATGTGTGTGTGTGGGGGGAGCTTCTTAAAGAAGTTAGCATTTGAGACAAACTTGAAGAATGGTGAAGAGTTAGAGATATTGAAATGGAGGGAAAAGGAGAAGATGGGAGAGAATAGATTGAGAGAAAACACAAAACTGGAAAGGCAGAGAATATGTTTTTCAGCTCCAGAAAAGTCTTGAATGCCAGGCTAAGGAAGATTAAGTTTTTTTCTCTACACACTGGAGGGCCATTGAAGATTTTAAGCAGAAATATGAATATACCTTTTGTAATATTAAGCTAAAGATGCCAGTCAGGGTGTAGTCTACCTTATCTGCCTCAAACAAATATCAGTGATAGATGAAAAATAAAAAGAGGAAACCAAAAATACACAACTGGTTTGAAAACAAGAAGAGGATCTCATTGGATCAAAAGTTAGGAACAGAAATGCAAAGCAGTCACAGGATTAAAGCCAAGGGCATCTGGGCTCTGAGACTGGGGAAACAGGCAGTAAGGCCTGAAGTTCAGTGCCTGTGGGGTAAAAGGTGCTAAATGTTCTAAAGAGATGGGTAACCAGAGCCTGACTTATTGCCTGAAACCAAGGGAAAGGTGGCAGAAATTCTTGGCAGGAGACTGGGGGAAAAACCAAGATTGATGAGGGCCTTAATCTATGGTGATGACAAGCTGCAGACTGGAGCAGGTTGGGAGAGACAGAGATGCTCCTTTAGCCTCAAATTGCCAGTTGACTTGGTAGCTATATATACAACATCCCCAATATTACCTGGTTTAGGCATTCCAAAAGGCCATTAAAAGACTTGATTCTGGACTGAATATCACCAGGGTCTTATGCACAATAGCATAAGACTCAGCAGGAAGAAAAAGCAAACAAACAAATTTAAAGCCAATTAGAAGGTACTGGAAATGAGAGTGCAAAACAACATTTCCCAACCCATGGAGAAATATAATACCAAGAAAGACCATAAATAAAATCAGCCACTAGAACAGGAATTCAGAATAGATGAAATTTATTTTGCAGAATAATATGAAAACACAACAAAATAAGTAGGTTTTGGATAACCAATGAACCAAAAATATGGATAAATCCTATTATTAAAGAAACAGTAATAAAGTCATAAAGCAAAATCTAACAGAAATGAAGCAATAGAAAGATATAAAAAAGAAACCATTATGTTAAAAATATAACCATTGAAATAAAAAAAAATCTCAACAGACAGGATAAATGTTCAATAACGGAATAATTGGATTGGAAGAGAGTACCAAGGAATTCATTAAAAACCAACAGAGAGAAACAAAGACATTCTCTAAAAATCAAAATGCAGTTAAGACTATGAAAAATAGATTAAGACTCCAACAGAAGACTATATACATGTTACAAAAAAGAGAATGCATAGAATACACAAGAAGCAATATTTGAGCATCTGAGTTAAAAGTTTTCCAGAACTGAAAAAAGACAGAAGTATTGAGATGAAAGTATCCCCCAGGGTAAATAGTTACAAGTTTAAACCAAGATAAAGTATAGCAAAACAGCAAACCATCAGGTGTGAAAAGACTATCTTAAAAGCTTTGGGAGAAAAAAGACAGATTACCTATAAAGAAGATAAAACAGTAATATCTTCAAAGGGCTGAGTTAAAATAACTATCCCCCTTGATTTGATATCCAGCCCAATCATTACTCAAAAATGAAAGGAAAATAAAAACTTTTCCAGACATATAAATACTAAAAGACTTTTCCACACACAATCCCTCACTAAAAGAACTACTAAAGGATATACTTCAACTAGGATAAAAGTGAACCCAAAGGGGATACATGGAATGAAAAAACAAGAGTAAGTATTGAAATTGATAGAATATGTTGGTTACTGTAAAAATAACTTGTTTTCTCTTAAATAAAGAAAAACTAAAATTCTAGACTACAGAAATAATGAAGAGAGGATAATCATTAATCATAATGTCTGCTAGTATTTATTGAGGGTATAGTTACTATATGTCATTGTTAAGTGTTTTGCATGTGTTAATTTTCATTCTCATGAAAAGCCCCTGAATTAAGTATTATCATTATAGTTATCCTTCTTTTCAAATGGGGGAATTCAGGCAAGTTACTCAGCCGTAAGAAAGAACAAATTATTGATACAACAACTTTTCAACAACTTGGACAGTTTTCAAGGATGTTATGCTGAGTGAAAAAAACCCAATCTCTAGAGAACATAAATAGTAGTTCTATAGAACATAAACTTTACAAAACATAATCACATGTTCTATAAAGTCACCACAAACACTGAATTAGGGAATACTGAACCATTGCCCTGAAGGAAAATACAGGAATAAGGGTAAGCTTCCTGTGAGCCCCTAGTCACAACATTTCATCAGCCTATCAATACATAACCTTGTTTTGTGTATGTTTTTCTTTAAAGGTACCTTATATCTTTTGCTTCCTCCTTAAATTTGCATGAAGTAATTCCCTAAGAAGTTCTTTGTTAACTAGCTTTTTAGAGACTGTCCCCATTTAGCTCCATCTAGAAACAATATCATTGTCTTCAGAACATTTTATAGCAACATTTACACAAAGCTCTGAACATAAATTTAAGCAAGTTTAATCATAAATAGCATTGGGGGTCAGGTAATTGGAGCTCATTAAATTAGGTGTTGATTCATTACCATTGATCTCACAGTCAACAGCACTATAACATGCCTGAATGAAGCTTATCTAAACATGAATTTTCTGCATAAGGCACACACAGTCTTTTTGCACTTAGGAACACTTGCCAACACTTCAGCACTAACCTTAGGGGCCATTTTAAATAGTGAAATCACCATAAAAATCCATAAAGGTGCAAAAAACCCCAAAAAACACAAACAAGTGTCACTCAATATACTGGGAAAAGGATACTTGTTTACAGTATGAGAGCTGAAACAAGAAGGCAGAACCTCTTCTTGTTCATTGACAACTGGGAATGTGTGCATTGGACAATTCAAAGTTTTCACTGCTCTGGGCATGTCCACAAGTGACCACAAAAGTATAAGAATATTGGGAGCAGATGTAGCTCAAGTGGTTGAGCACCTGCTTCCTATGTATGAGGTCCCAGGTTTGTTACCCACTACCTCCTTTAAAAAAGTATAGGAATATTGATTTGGAGGTTACAAATAATTTTAGTGAGTAGGTGAATTTGTAATATGAAATCCATGAATAATGAGGATTGACTGTATATTTATTTCTAGAAATGATAGAATAGAGATGGAAAAGAAATTAGTGGTTAATGGTTACTAGAGGTTAGGGGGAGGGTGTGACTATAAAAGGGATGAGAGAATTTCTTTATGGTGATAAAATATTTCTGCAATTCTGTATCCTGACTGTGCTGGTAGTTAAGTGAATCTATACAGTTAATAAAATTTCATAGTACTCCATATTAAAAAAAAGAGTACATTAAAAACTGGTGAAATCTAAATAAAGTCTGTGGTTTAGTTAGTAGTATTGCATCTATGTCAATTTCATGGTTTTGATAATGCACTATAGTTATATGAGGTGTTATCATTGGGGAAAACTGGGTGAAGGGTATATGAAAACTGTATCCTTTTTTGCAATCTCTCATGACTAAGCTACTTCAAAATAAAATGTTTTGGAATGCAGCTTACAAAATACACACTGAAAATAAAAATTAAACAGAAAGTGTTAAAATAAAGAGATGGAAAAAGATTTATCATTTAACCACTGACCAAAATCAGGTATATTCTGGTAATATAAGGGTGAATAAAACAGACCAGATTCTTACCCTTAAAAAAGCTTATGGCCTACTGGGTGTTATGAGATGAGAATTGAGAAGGACGTCCCGGGTTTGGTTCCTGGTGCCTCCTAAAAAGAAGACGAACAGAGAGCAAACAGGGAGCACAAAACAATGGGGGGAGTAAATAAATAAAATAAATCTTTTTAAAAAGAGTGTGCAAAGAGACCCTCTTCAAGAAATAATGCAAAGGGAAGACTTAAAGCTCATAATCAAACATGCATTACTCTGGTAAACCACCTCCCACCCTAGACAGAAAGTATTTTGACAGGAATTTTAAGTCTGTGGTGCACCAAGGGTAACCATGACAAAAACAAAGCATAAAATCCAAGGCCAACACCTTACTAGATTACCACAAAGCCCTGAACTTGATAAAGGTCTAACAAAAGGAAAGCATGCCCCTTTCCAAACAGAAAACTATTTACCTCAGTCTGTACTGTCCTAATTAACATGCCCAGCTTTCAACAAAAATTATAAGGCATGCAAAAAGGCAAAAAACACACAAAAGATACAAACTCCTCTGAGACAGAACAAGCATCAAAACTAGACTCAAATATGATGCAAATTTTGGAAGTATTTGACAAGGAATTTAAAATAACTAATAAATATGATTAATATATTGAAGGCTCAAGCAGAAAAGGTGGATAAAATGAAAGATCAGATGGGTAAGTTCAGAAGAGGGATGAAAAAATATAAGAAATAATAAAATGGAAATGCTAGAAATGAAAAAATACAATAGCAAATGAAGAATGACTTCAATGGGCTCATCTGTAGAGTTGACATAAACAAGAAAAGAATCAGTTAAATTGAAGATAGATCAATAGAAATTACTCATATTGAAACACAAAGTGGAAAAAGAGTGGAAAAAACTCAGAAAAGAACATCCAAGTGTTATGGGACAATAGCATACATTATACTACATGTATAACTGGAATCCCAGTAGGGGAAGATAGAGAGGACAGGCTAAAAGAAATGATGGCCAATAATTTTCCAAAATAAATGAGAGATACAAATCCACAAACCCAAGAAAGACAAGAAGAGAATCCCAGAGCATATCATAGCCAAACAGTTGAGAAGAAAAGATAGAGAAAATCTGAAATAAGTCAGAAGAAAATAAACATTGCATACCTAGGAACAAAGATAAGAATTACTGCAGACTTATCAGAAAACATTCAAGCCAAAACACAATGGAGTGATATCTTAAAGGTGCTGTGGAGAAAAAGTCAACCCAACAAAATGTCTTTCAAAAATAAAAGAAAATAAAGGCATTCTCAGACAAACAAAAAGTAAAAGAATTCACTGAAAGAAGGCCTACTCTACAAAAATATGTTAAAGGAAGTTCTTCAGGAAGAACTTGCTTCAATATGATAGCAGATTGAAACTTGAATCTATACAATGAAATGAATCTACAGAAAGAAACTTGGGTCTACACAAAGAGCACTGGAAATAGAATAAATGAAAGGGAAAGTAAGTTCATTTTTCTTATTTTTAATTGCTCTAAAAGATAACAGTGAATTAAAAATAGTAGTGATGCATTGTATGCCTATAGCATATGTGAAATTAGAGAGTATGAGTACAATAGCACAAATAAGGAGAGGAAAAACTGAGAATATAATACTGTAAGATCTTTTTAAAAACCTTTTTCATTAGAGAGGTAGGTGTATAGAAAAATCATGCTAAAATACAGGATTCCAATATATTATCCTATTATTAACACCTTGCATTGGTGTGGTACATTTGTTACAACTGATGAAAGCACATTTTTATAGTTGTAATATTAACTATTGTCCATGGCTTAACTTAGGGTTCAGTTGTGCAGTTCCATAGACTCTTTTTTTAAATATATATTTTATTTTTTCTAAAAGATATTTAGATTACATAAAATGTTACATAAAAAAATATAAGGGATTCCCATATACCCCACTCCCCACACCTCCCACTTTTCCCCACATTAACAACTTCTTTCATTAGTTTGGTACATTCATTGCAATTGATGAACACATTTTGGAGCATTGCCATTAAGGATGGATTATAGTTTACATTGTGGTTTACACTCTCTCCCACTCAATTCTGTAGGTTATGGCAGGATATATAATGGCCTGTATCTGACATTGCAATGTCATTCAAGACAAGTCTAAGTCCCAAAAGTGCCCCCATATTATACCTCTTTTTCCCTCTATTTTTCTTAAAATTTTAATTCTGGTACCTACTATTTCTCCTTTTAAACACATTCAGATATATATATTTCTCTGATGTTAGTTACATAATGCTGTGCTACCATCGCCAACAACATCCATTATCAAAACATTACCATTATTACAAATAGGCACCTTGTATATTTTAAACCTTAACTCCTTATTCCTTATCACCATCTTATCCCTGCATAACCTATATTCCAGATTCTAACTCTATGAGTTTGCTTATTCTAATTATTTCATATCAGTGAGATCATACAATATTTGTCCTTTTGTGTCTGACTTATTTCACTCAACAAGATGTCTTCAAGGTTCATGCATGTTGTAGCATGTATCAGAACTTTATTATATTTTAGATCTGAATAGTATTCCATTGCAAGTATATACTACATTTGGTTTATATTTGGTTTATCCATTCATTAGTTGATGGAAACTTGGGTTGCTTCCATCTTTTGGCAAATGTGAATAATGCCACCATCAACATCAGTGTGGAAATATCTTTTTGAGTCCTTGCTTTCAGTTCCTTTGGGTATATACTTACAAGTGCGATTGCTAGGTGATATGATAATTCTACACATAACTTTCTGAGGAACTGCCAAACTGTCTTCCACAGCAGCTGCACCATTTTGCATCCCTAGCAGCAATGAATGAGTGTTCCTCTTTTCACATCCTCTTCAATACTTGTAATTTAATTTTTTTAAAAAACAGTAACCATTATAGTGGGTGTGTCATGGTTTCTCGTTATGGTTTAGATTTGTATTTCCATAATGGCTAATGATATTGAGCATTTTTTCATGATTTTTTTTTGCCATTTCCACACCTTCTTTGGAGAAATGCCTATTCAAGTCTTTTGCCCATTTTTAAATTGGTTTGGTTATTTTTTTGCTGTTGAATTGCAGGGTTTCTTCATATTTCCTGGGTGTTAAACCTTTATCAGATATGTGGTTTCTAAATATTATCTCCTATTAAGTAGGCTGTTGTTTTACTTTCATGATAAAATCTTTTGAGGCATGCAATTTTTTGTTTTTATGAGGTCCCATTTATAATTTATTCTTTTGTTGCTTGTGCTTTGCCTGCAAAGTCTAAGAAACCATTGCCTAACACAACTTCCTGAAGATGCTTCTTTACATTTTCTTCTAGGAGTTTGATAGCTCTGGATTTTAAATTTAGGTCTATCATCAATTTTGAGTTGATTTTTGTATATGGTGTGAGGTAGTGCTTCTTGAAAGTCTTATACTAAATATAAAGTG
>JAQZBX010106665.1:0-10728 GCA_029593785.1 Cabassous unicinctus
ATGACCAAATTCTGCTACATGCGAAGCACACTGTTAAAATTATACATGAACAATGAACTAGAAAATAATACCGAGAAATCCAGAAGCTTATAGGATGCCATCAGAATATGTAATGTGCCAAGCTCTACAACCTATAAAGCAGTGATGTTCTTTAGCCTTCTTAAAGGGTGTGGCATGTTTATCTACCAAACATATATCTTGAATGGATTCATTAAAGTCACCAAGAAGCCCTCCTTACTATTACAGCCATTCTAGATGTGCCTCAGCCAGCCAAAATAATCAACAACAAAAACAATAACTACAATCACAACAAAGCTATACTTGGCTGGAAGTAGTGAAGGAAGGAAAAAAGAAAAAAAAAAGGAAGCAAGAGCAGGGTAGCCAACAGACTAA
Source organism: Cabassous unicinctus (assembly GCA_029593785.1). NCBI lineage: Eukaryota > Metazoa > Chordata > Mammalia > Cingulata > Chlamyphoridae > Cabassous > Cabassous unicinctus. The sequence continues at coordinate 394 of JAQZBX010106665.1, forward strand.
TAGGGCAGAAAAAGAGAGGTTCATGTATGCAACTGCAGTATAAACTGCTGAGTCTTAACAGAATTACAGGGAAAATGCTACAGGAATTTAGGGTAAGGTAGAGGTAGACTGTATTTCTTGCTGACTGGATCAGGACAAGCTTCAAGGAGGAGATAGCCCCAACTAGTAATGAGTCTTCATCTCTCATATTCTTTCCTATCTCAAATACCCTACCTAATAATTTCAGCAGGAGAAAACAGACCAAAACAAAGCTAAAATCAAAGTGGCTACCCAAACACAATACCACATAAACTATAAACCAATATTTAGAAGCCTAAGAGACCCAATTGGTGAAAATTAAACAGTATAAGCAGAAACTATTACAGAAATGAATAGCAGTTGGCTTGGAAAGATTTATTTTCATCTTTTGCCTGCATTTTTTTCATTTTACTTGATAATACAGTGGCTTACTCTGGGCAATCTCAGCAGACAAACTTGGAAGCTGAGGGTTTTAACTGTTCTGACCGCTATTCCCCAAAGGGAGAGTGTAGGGATTTAGCAAATTCTCAAGTTCTGGCCAGGGACTGCACTGAAGGCTGAGGTGGGAAGATGTGGATTTGAACATATGGACCAGTACCACTGAAACAAGAAAGAAAAATAAGTAAATAAATCCAAGCGTGTGCTCTTTAGGCCTTGGGTAAGGGGCAATAGCAGAGGATAAAGCTGCTACTGTTGTGGTGATGTAGAAGACTATTTTTGGACTGCATTTCGATTAAACAATGAAACCCATGATCTTCGAGTTCACAGAAATGGAATTTGACTAATGATTGCTATCTGTATCTCTACAGCCAAAATGGCAAAAGAGGCAATAGAAGCATCTGAGTAACTTCTGGTTTAACTCCTGAAATGAATAATGCCAGATAAAGTGCTACAAAGGTAAATTAAGATCTAAATACCAAGTTGTATTTTAACAAAAAGTCACAATAACATCATTTTGATTAATAATAAATAGCAAGTTAGATCTATTGGTTAATTTAGCTATAAATTGTATAGGCTAACACTTTAGATAAAAAAATACTAAAGAGCTAAAATACTAAATTACTAAATACTAAAGAGATAAAATAAAAGTAACTGGTTTGTAAGGCAGAAAATGACCAGCAAAATACAAAGATGTGATTATTAAAATTTTGAAGTCATATAAAAGAAGATGACCATTACATGAGAATAGCAATCTGCTTTAATTTGTGGAAGTAAGTTACAAGCTACTAGCCAATGAGTTAAGAACTCTCAGATACGCTCCATCATATTTTGCTATATCTAACATTTCCATTTTCTGTAACTGCTACTTTGATCTTTTCATCTTGAGATTTTCTCTCCTAGCCAAACCTTGTAGGGACAACAGCATAAGATGCTGAAGTTGGTACATAAAGCTCCTTCAGCACAGCACAGTGAGTCACTGGGTGAAAAATAAACTGAAAAGAAATTTTAAAAGGAAGCCTAATCTATGGGTTAGCACCTTAAGTGTTAGAAACACCAAGATAAAAGCTGAAAAATAAGCAAAGTTGGACACAACTGAGATTGTGCTCAGGGTAAGTCTTCACAACTAGAAGAATACAAATAAACCCAAAAGTAAATAACCTGAGCCACCTAAGTTAGAATAATCACCTATAAATACAATATATTCCACTGACACTGTGAAAGGGAGTTAGACACACATATAAAATAATAGTCTCCAAATTGATGCTTGTGGGTTTATTCTGGTAGAGAACTCTGGCAGACTTTATCTTTCTTCTTTTTATGGAGGTCCATTGCTCTCTTGTACAATTTGGTCATATGATTTGCTTCTTTCATTGGTTAATTCATTTAATATTTATGGAGAAATGTAGTTACACTGCCCTAGGCAGAGAGAGAGAGGGAGAGAAACAGAGACAGTGGTAGACACTTGATTCTCGTCCTAAAGCAAGGGTTCTTAACCAGGGGTCCACGGACCCCTTGGGAGTCCATGGTAAGATTTCAGGGGGTCCACGGGCTTGAACTGAAAATTTGAAACAACAATGTTCTTGTGGGGACATGTTGGTGAGGGTGTGATATACACAGTATATTAAATAATACACAGTAGAGTGTGGATTTAGTAAGGGGTCTGTAGTTTTCACCTGACTGGCAAAGGGGTCATGGAACAAAAAAGGTTAAGAACCCCTGTGACCTAAAGGAACTTACACTATATTTGCAAATTATGTGATTCTTAAGGGCAGCCCAGTGTTAAAGGAGACTGGAGAAGACTGACAGTACTTCCAACTGAGCAGATCAAGAAGTAATTTCCCTGAGCTGTGCATAAAAGAACAGGTAGAATTTGATGAAAGACAGAAGAGATGGTGGTGGGAAAGAGTGAGGCCTGTGCAGAGAATATAATCATCTACTTAGAGCGGAGCTGTGAGCATCAGTGGCCACTCAGTTTGGGCCTATAACAATGCTTTTACTTGTTTATGGGCAGCTTCCTTTTCTTACTGTCCACAGTCATTATTTCAAACACTCATCAATCACCTCTACCCTCTACTCACCTACCATCACCATTAAACAACCCAGCCTCTGATCTGACAGAGAGAACAGAGCCTTCCATCAATGCATCCCTCGTCCCAAAATGAAAATGTCTATTCATGTTCAACCTTGCCTCCTGCATTAGAAAATAAGGAATCACCTTAACTTTGTTTCTGGTCCTATACCTTCCAACTTCTCAGAAAATTTGTTCTATCATTAATTCTTTCACCTTCAACTTTTCCTCTGTCGAGTCTTCTCAGGTTTTAAAAATACTCAACTCACCTATTCATCCTTGATGAGGCTTCCTCTTCTATTAACTACCCCAGCTCTCCTCCTTTTATTGCAAATTCCCTGTAGGCCTCATCTAAACTTGCTGTCTCTACTTACTCACACCAATCTTCACTCCACTCACATCTGGCCTCTGTCTCCCCATTCCAGTGAAATTGCTGTCTCTCTAAGGTCACCAAATACATTCTAATTGCTTTACCCTAAGGATTCTTTTCAGACTTCATGTCCAAAAATCTATGACACCAGAATTCCACAGAAGCTGTTGATGTTTTAGAGACTGTATATTCAAGTCCTTGAGTCCCCAACCTTGCAAATAGGCCAACTACTGCTGAAAAAGATTGATTCCTTTTATCAGATATATATATTCAGATATATTTGCATCTATAAAACCATGACCATTCACAGCCATACACAGGAAAGGCAATGTTTTTTAAAGTCTCAAAGCCATTTGTAGAAACACACTCCAATGATTCTTTCCTTAGAAATAGCTTAATAATTAGGATGAATCATACTCTTTTCTTACTATGTGCCATCATATAGTCTGTAAATACTCGTTCTTGGATCAAAGAAGATGCAAAAAACATGAGGTGTAATTACTGGGTCTTTCTTTAAATTGGACCCAATTAATGTAGAAATCTCAAAATAAGACACTATTTTGGGATAACTATAATGATGATATAGTCAAGAGATCTTTTTTTTAAATCTGAGAACAAGTAGTAAACTGCTTAGGAAGAAAATAAACTCCCAAAATACTAAGAAGGGAAGAATTTACTCACCAGTCCTGGAATATTTATGAAGTCATAAATACTACCTTCACAACTCCCACAATTTCTAATTCCTTGATGTTTTACTTTGTTAGGAGTGAGACTTCATGACAACTGATACCACCTAACTTTAGTGCTGACCACTTAAAAAGATGAACTCCTGGCTCCTGTAAGGCTACAAGTCCACATACCCTGCAACACAGCTACCCACGTCCACTGCTGGATCACCAACTCTGACTGTACTCTCCCAATTTCTTCACCAATTCAAAGCCTACCATACCTCAGGATCTAAATCCAGATCCAATTTCCCTAAATCCCTCTTCTTACTCTACCATCTCACCATGACCCTTCTCTGCTCTGCACTCCTTTACTGCTTGTTTGGCTCTTGATCATAAACTGCTTTCCAAATATGTGCACAGGAACATGTTCATCATAAGTTTTTATTCTGCTGCTGTTACCACCATGCCTTAATCACATGGTATTAACTGTAAGACACAGGTATTAGCTGAGAAGCTGAGATTTGAATTGTATGCATTTACAAAGAAAGCCACTTTCTTTAGAATATTTAAATATAAACAACTTTTAAAAGCACAGCATTTAATGCTATTACTTACAGGGCAAGGCTTTTTGTTTCCCTTTGCCTAAACCCCATTGATTTATCAACTGTAAATAAAAGTCACAGTTTTCCTATTAAGACTTTCCTGACTATTTCAGTTCTTACTAATGTCCATCCCTAAAGTATTAAAATATAAGCCTTTCCATAACCTACAGAGTCGAATGAGAGAGAGTGTAAACTACAATGCAAACTATAATCCATGCTTAGTGGCAATGCTCCAAAATGTGTTTATCAATTGCAATGAATGTACCACATCGATGAAAGATGTTGTTAATATGGGAAAATGTGGGAGGTGTGGGGAGCTGGGCAATGGGAATCCCCTATATATTCTCTGTAATATTTATGTAATCGAAGTATCTTTTAAAAAATAAAAAAAGTGGAAAAAAATAAAAAATTTAGAAAAAGAAACCATTGACCATGGTTAGTACCATTGCTTCAATAATTGTATATAAATTGTAACAAATGTACCATCTGCATGTAAAATGTTTTTAATAGGGGAAAGGGGGAAGGGTGTTGGGTATATGGGAATCCCCTATATTTTCTATGTGAATTTTCTGTATCCTAAAACTTCTTTGAAGATAAAATGAAAAATATAAGACACTGGCAGAATTGAAAAAAAAAAAAAAAAAAGGCTTCAATACAACTGATTCCATAACATAAGAAGAGGTGGCTATAGTCTACTTGAATTACTAAGGGAACTAATACTGGAATTAAAATATTGAAAAATGCTTTTTACTGATCAGAAAAGTTGTTAATAATTTCTGTAACTCAAAGTAATAGTTAAACTATTTGGAAACCTCATTTGGATTTAATATTATGAACTTTCTGTGATTAAGACTCTGTTCTAGATAGAAACATGTAAGTTTTATGACCCAGAAACGAATTTCAATGCCTTTTTAGGCACTCCTGCTTATAGATTAGAAGTAATTTCCACGTACTCACACTAGAAACTGTATGAAGTTCTTCTCCAGAGTGGAACCATATCATGGCCAAGTGGTAGGTCTTTTATTAAAATGACATCTAAGAGCAGTTTGCAAAAATAGGAATAGTTTGTTGTCCAGCTTTAAGGAATGCTGGTTAACTTAACTCAGTCAGATGTGATACCCAAAAGCAGCGATAACTGTGCTGAGAAAAGGCATGGACTAACACTTCCTCTTCAGCTTTAAGTTAGCGCATTACCACTGTAAATCACCAAGAACTTAAGGCAAGGAGTAGGGTGGCTCTTATGCCCTGACTTCTAGGAAGGTCACCACTAGTGTTTAGGTCTGACTCGAGCAGCTCTTCTTAGTTTGGATAATTATATATGCCTTCCCCAAGCCCTTGACACAGACACACTTAATTACCTGACTTTGGCACTTTGGGACATGTTTTACTAATTTCATCACCTGCTACAGGACATTTCCAATTCTAAGAGGAAATAGGGGACATGTAAATCATAAATAATCAAACGGGATTTTTTTAAACATTTGTACAACTGTCTCAAAGACTCTGACAAAGTTGCCATATGGAACTCTAAACAACTTGTATTTCAGACTACATTTAAAGAATGCAAAATTCAAAGAATTGAGAGGTTTTAAGACCTAAAATCTATCACTTCAAAAAAAGCAACTGTTAACCTACAGATAATGTGAACAACTCTCAACATAAATTTCTCATATTTAATACCTAGGAAATTGTGTAGCACCCTCACATTATCAAAAGCTAGTTGTTTAAAAGTCTACTAACGAATATCCAAGTTCTATGGACTCTTTTAAAATATGTCACATGTTATATATAATAATGCCAAGTAATAAGGAATCAGACAAATGTTTACTTAACAGTACTCAGGTATTCGTTAGAGAAAACAGCTGGGCCTGTGGCACTAACAGAGATTAAGGTCATGGTTGAAGACAAAGAATAACGGCACAGACATGCAACCTGCCGTGAAGAGATTTGAGAGTTGTTGTTTTTTTCCACGAAAAATATTAAAGTGGAAAGAATTCAACACTTGTAAATTAGCTTGTTAGTTTATTATAATCAAATGAGATTTATGACTGGAAAAGATACTTGATGAAAGGAAGATTGAGAAACAAAGGAAAAGTAGTGGTTTTATTATTTTTATTTCTCCTGCAAGCATTGCTTACTATAAAAGAGAGATGATTAAGCCACAAAGAAAAGCATTTGCACTAAGTCACTATTATAATTACCACAAAATAAAACACACTAAAATAGTCATTTTGTGTGTATATGCATGTTTTAACAGATTCTTGAAATTTGATAATCTTACCAAGTAGGAGGATACATGGAATTTATGCCATGTAGTCAATTGTAGTAATCTTGCCAAGGAGGGAATAAAAGACACTGAGAATATACATGCTTTACTCTCCTATATAACTTTATTAGAAGAAGGCAGGTGAATTAGAAAGTCTAATTAGTATTAGAATTAGTATTCTTTCAACATCTTACTCCATACAGTACAGAGGAGCCAGCTTATGACAGCTACACGAGGGCTACTTATGCTCAGAACAGACTATGACAAAGTGAGTTTAGGTGCTTTTAACAATCAGATGACAACTATAGGGTCCCTCTGTAACAAAATATAGCAGTAACAATCAGTGCAAAATGAAATGGAGAAAATGACTCATTTAGAGAGCCATTCAGACAATTTTTAACATTAATAAGTAAACAATTTCTATATTTAGTTTCATGTTCTTGTAGGACTTTGTTTTTCTTCATCAGAATGCTATTTTAAAAAGTGAAGGCACATGAACTTAGTTTGCATGTGCACAGGCATGCACGCGCACACACACATCAGCAAGGTCAGTGTTTTTTTAAACATCTTTGTAATACTCAAAACAAACATCAATTTATTTAAAAATACAAGAATAGGCCCTAGTAGCTTGAAAAACCCAGAAAGGATAATTTGAATATGGAAGAAAAAAAATCTATCATGCTAAATGAGAAAAGGCACAACCTTTATAAATAATAAAATGAAAACATGCCCAAGATAGAGGAGAGGTCAGGCAAAGCTTTTTTGGACAAACCCAAAAAAGAAAGAAAAATACATCCACAATGAAACTATATACTATATAAAACCAAAAAAGCAGGCACAAGCTCCTGTTAAAATGAATTTCTGAATTCAAGGATCCACAGGGCTTAGATTCAGACCAACCTTTGGTGAGAAAAATTTTGCTTTTCATATGAACAGGAGGCTAAAGAATATTGTTACATATGCTTTGCATACTTACCTGAAACTCTTACTCTTGCTTCAAATAGCACTGTAAGGACATAAAGATTTAGCATGTACCTGGCACACATTAAGTTAACACCTTGATGGCACAGCTACCCTCATCACCTGCTGTTGTTTCACGTCTCTCACTTTTGGCCCCAGAGGGAAAACTGATAGAACATTTCAAGGGATGTAGCGTATGTAGTGTAGTCTACGAAAGTTATCCTCAAGGGCAATTCCACAAATTTCACTTACAAAGCTTCTTCCACAATTCTGAATTTTAAAATAAACATATTTTGTAAATGTTACAGTTCTCAGTATTCTTTAAACAGTGTGCTACTCTTAAGAAAATAATATGAACATTATAAGAGCATCGATATTTGGGCACATATAAACCTTTCAAATGAGTAAAAAACAACATATATCATAATTTGTAGTCCTCTATGAAAATGATAATCATATAATAATAGCAGAAAATATATTTTGAGAATTTGTTATTAATGGTGCAATAAAACATGCACTTATTATAATCCAGCCCTACCTTCCACAATGGGAAGTATTTATGATAGCTGGTTGGCATTAGAAATATAGTTTATAGGCCCAGGTCAAAATTTTTCTCCTTTTGAAGTCAAGTGGTACAGAGAGGCACAAGCCTGAAATGACTGTCCCTTTAGCACTGCCTCAGAATCTGACACACACTGAGTACAAATGGTAACAAATCATGGAAACATTTCATTAATAATCATATTTTCAAACTGATTTTTACATGATCAAATGCTAAAACCTTGTTCATTTAAGTTATAAATAGCCTGTTTCTGCATATCCCTTCTCATAGTAAACATAATTTTAAGAAACCAGCCTTAATTTTATCCTTCAGTAGTTAAAATGGAGGAGAGTGTTTTAGGATAGCTTTTATTACCAGATGTGCATCTGTCACACATGGCCCTGTGGCACTGCCATAAAGTGCACCTCTCCTGCAATGAAGGGGTTCACATGAATTAATACCTGCCAAGTGTCTAATCTCTAGGCTGAAGGTGATAGGGGACATTACTAATCAGGTGTGCATAAACAAACAAGCATGTGAGGTGCATATATGTATGTCAGATGCTGAAAATAGATTATCTATAAAAGCCTGTAGAAAACCATAAATTTACTGAGTATCTATAAAATTCTTGGCACTCTTCCGGGGTTTCAGATATAAAAGTAAACAAGACACAGTATCTACCCTAGAGGAACTGCTAGTCCAATAGGGGAGATAGAAAGACAAATCATAGATTATAAAAGAGTATTTAAAAAGTGATTAAGACAAATGATGATAGTAAGAAGAGAGGACCCCAATAGCCTGGAGAGGTCAGGAAACTGAAGTAGAAAAGACACTTGAACTGTCTCGAAGGATCAATAGGCGTTAGCCCGATGACTGGAATAGGAGAAGAAATAACAGGAGAAAAAAGGGATAGGCAATTTTTATCTGAGTGTATTCCACATGGCTGGAATGAAGAGAGGGCCTAGAATCAGGGCAAGAAACAACATCAGAAAGTCCACACAGACAGGGCCCTGAGCACTGGCCAATAGTCCACTTACTATGAGCAAGGCACCGTGCTTGTAAAGCATTGCGGAGGATACAGAACCACATAAATCCCTATTGTTTTCTGAGGAACATACAGGCCAACCTCAGTTCAGAGGTAGAGGGGCTTCAAGCCATGCATGAAATCTCATTAGACTCTTCTACTTCCCTTACAGAATGTCAGTCTTACTCCCAGCTCACCTATATTAAAGCACTTGGCTCTGCACTTAACTCATGGTACAAAATTTCAGTACAGAGGCTTTACCAGGAGAAATCAAACTCAGTGTAAACCAATTTTCACCCAAACCTCAGTGGACGAGTGAAATATCATTTATGGAGAGTGGTTTGAAGGACACTCAGTCTGTCCATACCTTTAGAGTTGAGATGCTCTAAATCAGTATGTAGTGCCAATGTACAACCTCTAGCAGGACGGCTTTGAGGGAACTGTTCTACCTCGTTATGCCATTAGCCAGACAGACAAGTATACTGAGGCTAGTGGACTAGCCCTAAAGTTTTCTAACATTTGACATGAAGACGTAGTTGAGGCCTCTGCCTCACACCCCACAATGTACTCTGTGAGGAACCATGGGAGATAGTTCTCTCACGTCTTTCAGAAACAGCTGTGCTTTTATCGCACATGTGATTTACGTTAATCTTATGGACCTACAGAAGCTGCCCGTAAGTTCAGGGATAGTATTTGGACACTCATTTTATAAGAATATAGAACTTTATAACACATGTTTCGTGTACTAACCCCACATCCAGTTTTTACATTTTTATCCTTATTTGCCCTTTACTACAATTTCTTCTCTTACACGTGCTTCGTTGCTGCTGTTGTTATATCATACACACTTATGCTTGCCACTTTAAATCATTATTGGACATAGCAGGGTATGAAATTACATAAACCAATTAGTTGATTAGTTTACAAAATATAAAGAATATTTATTATATGCCAAGCCCCGTGCGGAATGCTGGGGATAAAAAGAGTCAACAAGACAGACTTAATTCTTATGGTCAGGAAACTGAGTTGAATGAAATACATAATTAAACAAGTAATTAAAAGACAGTGGGAAAAACATTCCTATAGGGAACACAGGACAGGGGCACCTAATCAAGCCTAAGATACTTGGGAAGGATTCCCAGAAGACCTGAGGAAGACGAGCTCTGGCTGTGGTGGAGAAAGCTCAGAGTACTATGCACTCTGGGAACAAAAAGCAGTTCAGTAAAGCCAAAACACTCAGTGCAAGCCAGGAGATGGGAGATCAGGCCAGAGAGGAAAGCAAGAGCCTAAAGGGCCTGGTAAACCATGTTAAAGAAAAGGAGACGGAACCTTGGAGCACTGTGAAACCAAGGAAGGTTTAGGCAGGGACACGACCAG